>CAJVRN010000194.1:11137500-11367500 GCA_911728415.1 Lagocephalus sceleratus
GCCAAAATGTGTTAAAAGAATGAATGACTCAGAGCTCAAAATGCAGAGTGGTTCACTCTTAAGTGGTGCCGTGCTTGTGGTTTTGAATCATAATGAAGCGCAGTAGTGTTTCCAATTGTCCTTGAAGTTGATTCCTCTGCCCTGTTTAACACCACTAATGCCAGGCTGCAAAATAACCTTGAAGAAGATCAGGGTTAAGTGACTGATCGGTTCGGCCAAAAGTGCCTCCTCTCAACCTGAACCCTCACACCAAGCTCAATTGTACATGTGAGCTGTAAAATTACAAAGATGTTGTAGCCCATACAGGAAGAAGGTCAAGTCTTTCACCCTGAGCTCACATCCACAAATACCCTGAAATACCACTGATCCATGCTCAAACAGGCTGTAAGTAGGGCATCAAGTACTTAGAACCAAACACACCAACAGTGATTGTCTTCACTTCTAATGTTAATGAGCTATAATGAAATAAATGCTGCCTAAAATATTCACCAGGAGGCAGTATTAGGAGAATATACAGCATCAGGATTAATTATTATAACATTCAAATGTGCAGCAATCACCACACGGAGCTGCTCTGATGAAGCTCACTTTCCCCAGTCAAACATCATCATCTTTATCCCACGTCTCTGCATTGTTCCTCGCAGCACCTGAACTCTTGTGAACCCTCCCACCTGCCTCTGTGGAGCGAGGTCTCCGAGCATATAGCTGATTAAATCAAACCTGAATGCATCACCGCCGACGGCATCCCGAGCAGTCTTCGAGGCAGCATCAGTGCACACCAAGCAATAAAGCTGTCACACGCCGGCCTAATTAATTTATGATTTTTGCTTTAAAATGCAAACATGTCCCCCTCTATGGTTCCTGTTACTCATGAGAAATGCTTGTTCATTAGAAGCACAGTTGCTGCCTTTGCATATTAAGGAAAAGTGTTTTGTGACTGATTACTTCAGTGAAGATAGTCCATGTTTAACCTATATTATAGATCCACAATGTCTAAGCATACTTGTATGTAATGCTGTTCTTTTATTATCATCCATTTTAATGCCCTGGTATACAACATCCAGCTGATATTACTACTACTGTTGATCTGTGCTTTTTAGCTGATTTTTCTTTCCGACCCGGATAAGAGGATGAAAATGAAACAAAATTAAAGAAACCAAGATCCCTGGCCTTGCATCGCCAACAAACAAAAATAACATAAAGATGGGCTTCTTATCCAACTTCCTGAAATGAAAAACATAGGACAAGCAGGGTTTATCAAAAGAAAATGGACTCCCATCCCTGCTGCTGCTTATAAGCCCGAGGTATTCAAAAATCACAAAGTATGACCGAACGATGCTGGGAGCGTTCCACAGAAGAAGCCACCATGTTGAAAGTTTGGGTGGAGCTTTTAAAGTCTCGGTGCACCGGAGAACCCAGTCAGGAGGGTGAGGATACACAGGGAGGCAGAAGCAACATGCGACATGAAGGTTGTTGATATTACAGACTTGGAAGTGAGCAGACCTTGTAGGTAAGCATGTATGGTTCTGGTGACATTTTTGCCTCTGATTGGAGGTGTTTGGAGGGTCAGAGAAATAAACTGTTTATGTTGAAAACTACTCAGTGGGTGTTCGCGACAGCTAAATTGTTGAGTCGAAAACTGGACGCAGTTCACCAAAAATTGAGCCAAAGTCTTAGCTCAAAGTTGAGCTAAGACACCCACATAATAAAGTCAGTGGAGTCCTGCGTGAATACAAATCAATCAGCTTGGAGCAAAAGGTATTATTCTACAAATCCTGACGTGGTAAGAGGAAAGAATGTACAAAAGCTGGTTGGACTGGGGTTTGGTTTTGGGTGGATAAACCCCTCGGGTGGATGAGCAATGATTTCAATAATACATTGATTAGACTTGTATACACTGGGATAAAGACAATTGTCCAATTAGTCCAATCAAATAGTCAAATCAAAAACATTAACAACTACACCCTGGCTGAGGAAAAATTCAGTTTTGCTGCTGTTGAACTTTAAACATTTTTGGAGAAAGTTTTAATTTCTTGTGGGGGGAAAAAAAAAATAAAGTCGTGGAGTTTTGGGATCGCCAGAAGTTACAGAAGTTAAAAATCTGGAGCGAGCTTTTTATGTGTCGGTGCAATTATTGCCGTTTTGAAGGGATGACAGAGCAGAACCACAGGCAAGGGAGGAATGTAAATGTCAGTGACGGTGGAGTAAGAGAGGGGGAGGGGGTGTGCAGCCACCAGACAGATCATCAGGTTTAAAGACAACTTTGATTTGGAAATGACAGGAAGTTTCACTGAGATGGGATAGACGTTGTGTTCCTGAAAGCTGTCGTCTTCAGTTTGTTTTTTTTTTCTGTAATAATTAAAAGATCAATTAAACAGTCTCAATTCAATGTAACATGTTTGCAAAGTGACTCCCCTTTAACAGGAAGAAACCTTGAGCAGGACCCCCCTGCTGATGGCTGGCTGGGTAAAGAAGGAGGAGAATGGAGGAAGAAGAGAAAAATTCTCAATTTAATATGTGTTCAAGCACAATATCTGATGCTGAGAAGTTTTCGTGCAAAAGCAAATTAAAAATAAAGTTTTTTTATGTTGGCGGTTCTCTGTTGATGTGATTTGCTGACAATTTACTTTTGAAAAACCTGTTTAACGCTTTGTTTTGGCCATTTTTTTTTGGTTTGTCCAAATGTTCTTTAAAAATGTCACCTTAAGCCAGTGTGAGAAAAAAGCCTTTTAACGACTCAATGACTCAATCTTGAGTTCTTTCACTTGAAGTTCTTTTCCCCCTCAGAAGCAATCTAAATGGTTTGTAAGCTGATCTACTTAAGACAGAAACATGTTTATTTGGATACTTTAAAAGCAAAAGTGATATGTAATTACTCTGTTGTTGTTCATGAAAATGCAAAGTTGGTTGTAGTCGCAGCAATATTTGATAAAATTGTTCTCTTCGACCGCATCAATTAAGGTTTTAATATTGTGTTTTACTTACAAAAATAAGTAAAATCAGTGCATAAAAAAACATGTGAGCCTAAAGATCTAACTCCAATGAGTGTGAAAAATAAAATTGCTGCCAAGGAAGACAGAAAGCAAATGCAGAAAGGCCATAAATGAGTTAGGATGGCAGGGAAATCAGACACAAAGCCAGCAAAATCAAAAGACACACTGTGGAGATGGGGGAATCAATACCCGGAGGGAGGGCTGAAGAAAGAGGGTGAGATCGTTGGCAACACAATGACGCATCGCAGGCCAGAGGCTCATGACTGCTAAACAAAAACTCAACTGAGAGAGGTGGCTGGGTGAGAGGGAGGAGGAAAGAAATAGTCAGGCATATCGATGCTTGAGACACACTCGAGAGAGAGGAGGGAGGGAGGGAGAGAGACGGGGGGGGGAGGGTTATTGGGAGAGACAGAAAGAGTTGGGAATGTGTTGGGAGGACAGAAGACTTTCCAGAGGACAGGAAGGAGAAAACAAATATGTGAGTTCATCAGTAGGACAGCACAAGTACAGAGAGAGGGAAAACACACAGACACCCCCCCCCCACCACAAACACACATACACACACACAACATTGCAATATAAACCACTTGCCAGCAGATTGGAGAGGGGTTTAGGTGCACTGCAGTGGCCAGCATGCAGCAAACACAGCAAGCCAAAGCTCTGCAACCCTGATGTCAAGGAGGCAAAGCCCTGTTAGATCCAAATCCATGAAATTATGGCGGCAATCTGTGTTCTGGAGTTTTAAAGGTGGATCCTAATCCAGTTTGACTGTGTGTAGGAAACGTTGGCCGAAACTGAAAAAGGTGAAGAAGCAACGAGGGAGCAATTTTAGGATCAATCATTCAGTGAGGAGGAGAGCGTTACATAAGAAGAGCGACAGTGGCTGCACACTCAACACTTCTGTGATTTGACAGAAGTGTTGAGTGTGAAAATATAGACTGCTAAGTGCCCCAGGGCACTGTAATTGTGCCACAATTTACCAGGATGGAACTCTTTTTGAACATCTTGTGCATCAACTCATATGCGTGCCAACACGACTTATGACAAAAAAAGTAAAAATACCTGCAGTTATGCTGCTTGTTTCTGGTTGCCTGGTAACCAAACCACTTCACCTGAACCTTGCACGACAAGAAGAGAAGAACGCTCACCTATACGTGCTGGTTCCGCATTTTGGATTAGGATTTGTTTTTTTTTTTGGACTTCCCGTTCTCCTGGGGGTGCACATCTCATCAAGTGGGCTCTCTGCCACAAACCCAACTGCCCCCCAGCCCCACCTTCTACAGGGGCGCAGACAGCATCCTGGCCAGCTGCATCTCTGTGTGGAGTGGAAGCTGCAGAGCTCCTGACAGGAAGGAAGAGAGGAGAGCACTGCATCTCAGAATCTGCCCTCCAATTGCCCAAAGGCTTTGGAAATGTCCCGAGCCAGGAGCTTCTTTGGGGACCCCCGCACACCCCCGCCATGGATTGGTCTCAGTGCTGCTGTTTGGAAAGAAGCTTTGCAATGTTTTATTCAAGACTGCCAGCTTCTCCAACCCTTTTTACCCCCCCTCAGGCCAACTGATTTTTTCACAACCTCATCATCTAAAGTGCACAAATTGGACTTTGATGTTTCGATATTACATGTTATGTTACATGTGTACACATTCATATCACTGTCATCTACAAGTACCCCATATATAACTTCTTATACTCTCTATTCATGTATATTTCACTCCTGCTATGCAAACAATTTACATTGTATTTTCCTCTACTTACATATGTAGATTTTCATTCTATATACCTTCACATGTATGTACTGCCCCATAAATGTTCTCAAAATGCAATAAAAACTTGCACTTTATTCAGTTGCAGCACATTGAAAGATGATATGCATGGCTGCCTGAGTAGAACTGCATTACAGGATACCTATCTCTTCCAAGTCCACATGTCTGTGGAAGCGGTACACTACGGGAAAACTGGAGTGCACTTGGTAGCTTGTGAACCTGGAATTAGGACGGCACTTGGGCAGATTGAGGACGCTTCAGAAGACCGCGAGAACATCACGAAAGAGATGCACCCATATGGAAATGACCGGCAAAATATAAAACTAACGTGCATTCACCTCTGCAAATTTTCTCCACACGTCCATGGCTCAAAGCTCATTTGGCCTGACACTTGCTCATAAATAAATAACGGGATTTGCATTTGCCCTGCACCATGAGTGCAAGTGACAGGACAGAGGAGGGCACCCCTACTGAGCCTGGGAATGGTAAAATTTCACTAAAGATGAGGCATTCTGCTTTGTGCTAAAGGGAAGACTGAGGCCTGTATACAACTGGAAGATAGTGGTGTATCACTCCTGATGACCAATACTTAACCACTGAATCTAATTTTAGATTAAAGTGAATTAGTACACTGCCGGGACAACGCCACTTGGGGAATTTCGCCCCAAGAAATATTTTTGCACGGGTTCATTGCACTGGAGACAGTGGAGGTTCAGTTTTTTTTAAATCAAAAGCGCTTTATTTTTAAATAAAGAATCCCACTGGACCTCACTGGTGCTTACCCTGGAGGAGCAAGGGAGATCAAATTGTGATAACACATCAAATAGTTAAAATTCACTAAAAAGAAAAATAGAAAAAGACACAGCGACGTTTTAGAGAGCTGAACAGTCGTGATCCTGGACCAACAGGACGCCAACCCAACGGAATGGTCAACACAAAATAACAAAAATTCAAATCAAGTAATTCTTAGCCAAAAATCATACAAAGGAAAGAAACCCAAAGGGAATGCAAACCAAAACAATAAAACATGCAAACAAACATTTAAGTAAATAAGGGTGGTAAACTAAAAAGATTACAGAAATTCAGATAATATAAAAACAATTAACCAAAAATCACACAAACGAAAAGAAACCAAAACCATAAAACATGCAAAATCCAAACATGAATTAAATAAATAGGATCGGCCAATCCTGACAGTCTATGCACTCTGTCAGTAAAATCAAGGGACAGGTCTTAATATGTCGCTAAAACAAACCAATTACTAAAAACGGGGAAAGGAAACGCAACCATAAAAGACACTTAAAATGGCCGACACAATAAAACACCACTATGGGGACGTGAGAGGAAAGAAAAGAACATAAAAAGGGGGGACCACAGAGGCACCGGTGGGCAGCAGCAGCGGGCAGCAGCAGCACCCAGCCGCAGCAACAGCCAGTCGCCCAAAACGGCCTTAAGCGCACGGCCCAAGGAGCGCAGAAGACGCAGACGGCCGCAGCCAACAACGGCGAAAAGATGGCAGCTGACCATCGCTGCAGACGAACCGCGGAGAGCAGCAGAAAAAACGCAAAAAGCAGCAGCAGTGTCCAGGCGCAGCAGCGCAGTTGCCCAGCTCTGCAGGAATGAGGGGACTACCTTCATTTTAGAATTTAGAGTAAGCAGGCCAGCTGCTTACAGCTGCAGCAAATAAGCGGACCGACCTGCGGAGGATGACACCGACACACGCCCCCGATGAGGCGTCACCGACGCCTGTCAGAGGTAACTGTGGTCAGGTGTCAAGACACCTGCGCGGCTATATAGCGCTGTGGTTCCGCCCTGCGATCACCCCGATTGTCCACACCTGAGCCCACTTATGCCTGGATGGGAGGGACAAGTGGGCAGGCCATCTT
The DNA here is from genome assembly GCA_911728415.1 of Lagocephalus sceleratus. Classification (NCBI taxonomy): domain Eukaryota; kingdom Metazoa; phylum Chordata; class Actinopteri; order Tetraodontiformes; family Tetraodontidae; genus Lagocephalus; species Lagocephalus sceleratus. The sequence continues at coordinate 11,144,143 of CAJVRN010000194.1, forward strand.
GCTCCATGTTCATTTTATGGTACCGTATTTTCCGGACCATAAGGCGCACTGGGTCATAAGGTGCACTGCCAAAAAATGGGTCTGAATGGGTTCTTTTCAATGCATAAGCCGCACCGGATTATAAGATAACTCACTTTATTTTGGGCTCTATATACTGTATTTTCCACACCGTTTCATAGGGTGCAGTCTCAATTCCGTGGTCTATTTCTGTAATTAACCAACATATCATAAGACACATGCTAAAACATACAGTAAAAAAATGACAACGGAAGCAAAACAGTGAGTTTCATCAACTTAATTAAACAAAATGTTCATAAGTGTATCGCTTTACCGGTGCCATTTCAGCGATTAGCAGCTCATCTATGCTGTTACCTAGCATACCTAACATTGGTGTTGGACCGATCAACTGCACGGAGCTTTTACCGTAGTGCCCCTTAGTAAATGCACACAGCAGATTTTGGAACTCAGTCTACACACCGTGTATTTCAGGGTCTTCAGTGCGTCTTATGGTGCGGAAAATACGGTAACCAATATTGATCCATATATTATAAGGCACACTATAAGGCATACTTAGGTGTGCCTTATAGTGCGGAAAATCTGGTATTTTAAACTGTTTTTAACTTTTTTTTCCATTTCTCTATATTGTTGTTATCTTCTTTGCTCCGTTCCTCACACTTTTGCCCGTGATCCTTGATAATATGTGTCAGGTGAAACGAGGTGTAAAATGCAAGGCTCTATTAATAACCTTGGCTCTCCTGAACATCTGCAACAGTAATTCTAAACATTAGCGATGACAGATGAGTTGGGTGATCTGCACCAAAACAGCAGCTTTTCTACACCTCGAATGTTGCTGCTGCAGACAAAAACACAAAAGGTACAAGCGGAAAAACCGGAGATTAAGCTTCTCTCAAATGCACTGGGGCCTGTCTTGTTCGCTGGCCGTGGTTTTGCTTACAGTAAACGTCTGTGTACACAACTGTGGGTTTGTTTGCAAATGGATGTGTCATTTATCTTCAGCTTTGTCTGCATGTTTGTGTAGTATAGTGCCCTTGGCTGGGGGTGGGGGGTCTGCAAGGTTAGAAATACATTCATGTTTTGTTCTGTGGAAAACACAGACATGACCTGAAGGGTTGTAGTTACAGTCAGAATTAATGATCGAGTTCGGGTTTAAAGTGTTTTATATTCTGCAAGAAGCGTTTTCTCGACCTCTCAAGAACAAGAAAAAAGTTGGTTGTTGCCAGAATATTTCACACTTCCCACAAATCGACTAAAGCCACCCCCCTCCCCTGACTACAGCATTTGCTTGACCTCTTTACACAGATGAATTTCCCATTTCTGTATCTTCATATGCCTTCCCACTTGATCACTACCAATCCAATCATTCTATCTGTTGTTGTTCAAAAGAACCTTCCATATTAAATTAATCACACCCACTCCTTATTTATGACTAATCACGTGATAATTCTTTCATTCATGCACTGGTATCGCCGACCCCTCAGATGTGCACTGACCTGCTGACCACTGACCCTCTCGGCTGTAGGTTTATTACTCAGTATAATTATTATATTTGCATGTATTTGATGTATGTGTCTATTCTCTCATCTTTCTCATCTTCCCCCTTCTCCTCCTTCTTTACAAAGCCAACCACCACCAGGAGGGTCCGTTATGTCTGCAACATACATCCTTTATTTGCCAGATAATGAAGGAAGCCAAGAGGTGCAACAACACCCTCTCTGTAATCTGGATAGATCTTGCCATAGCCTACCCAAATGTACTACAGCAGCTAATAAGAAAATTGTTGGAGTACAAAGTACCATCAGTAGTTGTCAAGCTTGTGATGTCACACATGGACTTGCTGAGGATGAGGTTTGATGTGGGAGATTTTACCACCAAATGGCAGAGGATTGACAAGGGTATCATGGCTGGTTGTGCAATCTGACCGGGCGTGTATTAGTTTAAGACTGGAAAATCCAAGAGCCTGTGCCTTCAGCACCCAGGGATCAGAGATTCCAACCATTCAAGAGCAAGGAACCCGCTGTCTAGGGAAGAATTATGACAGCACCCTGAAGGACAGTGGGAACCTGAAAGAGACCACAGTCCAACTGTATCCTTAGTTAAGGAGAATTGGCAATAGTTTGCTTTTGGGCATGTTCAAGGTTTGGTGCTTCCAGTATGGGATCATATCAAGACTCCACATCTTGAATGGATGTCCAAGGGCACTGTCAGATGGACGATCATTCTCTTGACAAGGTCAACCACCATCATCTTGGCTGAATTAACAGTGCCCTGGGAAGAAGCCATCTCCCAACAACTCAAGAAGGCTAAGTGCCAGGACCTGGTTAGTATCAACAAGGCAGGTATCAAAGGATGGCACACAGCATTACATCTGATTGAGGTTGGATCTTGAGGCTTCCCTGCAACATCAGTATGCTATTTCTTGCAGAATATCGAGCTGGATCTCAGGCAATTGCGGAGGGTCACCAGGGAGATAGGGAGATAGCAGCCGAGTCAAGTTCCAGGTGGTTGTGGCTGTCAAGCTGTTCACAGCTGGAACCCCTCTACAGGTGAAGGCTAACTTAGTCTTTGCTAACCCACTCAGGAGAGGTGTATAGGTTAAACACCTGTGACCCTGAGATACCTGCTGAGGATGCAGAAGGGGTTCTTAGCAATACAAACATGTTTTTTTTTTCTTCCCTCTCTCCCAGAGTCCCACTATGGAATCAATCTTCAACCAGACACATTCAAGGTGCTCCTGCAGTGTGTGCTTGTAACAAAGCATCTTTGAGGTATACTTCATTTTCCTTGCTACTGTTACTTGTTGGGGGTCTGGCCCTGGGTTCCTGTAAAGCACCTGGAGACAATTTTGATTGTAAAAGACGCTATATAAATAAAGATGAATCGAATCATTCCCTGTTTTAGTGTGAAAATTTGTCCTCTTGTTTCAAATCACTTCTCTTCCTGCTCCTGTTTTTTTTCCCTCCAGATTTGATCGCCTCTTCCACCCTCATTAGACTCACCTGTGTCTCACTCTGATTCCCCTCTCTTGTGTATTTAGTGTGTGTTCCTCCTCCCATCTGTGCCAATTCGTCTTTGTACCTCACTGCCAAACGTTCCAGCAGTAACTCCTCATCATGTGTTTCCTGGTTGTGTTTTTATCATTATTATCTGCCTGTTTGCTGATTATTACCTTTGCCTCACTCTTTGGATTTGTTTGCCACTCTGAATTACCTATTGTGTATCGAACATCCCTTTTTGCAAGTAAACCGTGTTTGTGAGTTGCTCTGTGGTGTCCTATTCATAACAAAAAGTCCTCAGCGAAATTTCCTCGCTTCTCGTGGAGTACAAAATACTCATATATATATATACATATATACATACATACATACATACATATATATTTTTTTTTTTTTTTTTTTTGGCTGATGCTAAACTAAGCTAAAACTAAATGGACAAACATGGGCTAGACTGTTCATTAAATATTGGTTCATATTTCTTTTAAATAGCAATAAGTAAAGAAAAAAGTATGCTTGATAAAATCACTGAAACCCATAGACAGCACTTAACAAAACACAACCCAGAGGTTATTTAATCTGGATAAGTGATGACGCAACACGTAAAAACCAGGAGGGGGATAATGTTGGAAACGTTCCTTTGGGTCATATTAGATGACTGGGAGAAACTACCCTGGCGAAGCTTATACTGGTGGCTGTACTGATCGAAAGGCGAGTCATTTTTACCCAAAAGTGCAAAAAGTCCCAAAAACGAAGGAGCAGATGGAGGTAAAGAATATGTCTCTCATGCCGCCTATTTCTCTTCCTCTTCAAAACCAGGTGCTGAAATAACCCAGGCACTGATTCATGGGGAAAATGGAAGCAGCTCCATTGGTTCTGGGTGATAAAGGGATGAAGAGTGATGGCCAAGAGCCTATTCAGAGGTAATGTGGACTGAGATTGTGGGTCATGTCGGCTTAAAGGTGAAATTCTACTCTTTAAATCGAGAATGGGAGAGAATCTCCACCTCTTGAGACTTTCTTTTGCTATCTATTTCAACTCATTCATGCAGACCTGTTGTTTCTTGTTCTCGGGAGACATTGACAGATTGTGGACATGTAAAAAACACATCAGTAGAACACAGTGGGTTCCAACTTTTACTCTAAACACACACACACACACACACATTCTGAAGACACATTCATCACCAAAACTGACTGGACTAAAGGCTCAGATATTTATTTTCAGGCCAAGTATATAGCTTTATTCAAGCTTTATTTATTATTTTTTACAAATGTTATTGAATTTATTATGAGGAGGATTAACTTGCTGAAATCATATTAAACCCCACTCATCTACTAAGATGCATGGCAGCACACAGATGGCACCAACTTTCTCTGACCACTCCACGCTGGAGTAGCTGGGTCTGACGCTCCATGTGGCTTTTGAGAAACCTTTTCTAGAAACCATATGGCACACATTATTTCAGATGGTGCCCAGGCTGCAGTGGGCTACTTTTTTGGCATTGTAGTGCATGGCATGAGCAGTAAAGATAACTGTAGCATCTCGATCAGTGGACTCTCTGGCCTGTATATGCAATCACTTACAAATTTGGAGGTTATCTGATGTAATGCATGGGTCTATAGGGGATGGTGGGGTCCATTATTGATCAGAACTTTAGAAGTTCTCGGCATGTTGAAGGATCTTTGAGGAAAAAGTCCACTGATTCCTCATTAGGTTCACACAAGTGGTGGAGCATATCCACCTGGTGACATAGCAAGAGAACACCTCACACCAGTAGCGGGTCTATCACAGGGAACACACACAGACACACACACACACACACACACACACAGCCACACCTGAGGGCAATTTAGAGTCTTCTGGAGGAAAATAGAGTGTTGGTGGAAAACCCACACAAGTGCAGAGAGAACTCGAGTAATAAAAGGCACTTGGACCCTGTTATGACAGTGCACTCAGGCTCCTCTCACACTACAGACCCAGGCCCAGATCCAAGTAGTAACAGCAGAAGTAGAGTTCTTTTGATCATTATTGCACACGCAAACCAGGCTGATGCCTGTGTGCATATGTGCCCGTGTGTTCAGGCATGCGGGGGGGCACTCAGGATGAAGAGCTGAAGATAAACATAAGATTCTCCATGATGTTCTAGGAAATGCAAGTCATGCTTCACATGTTGAATGCATTATTTTTCAATGAAGTACGCAGCTATAAACTGTAATTTTATAAATCTCTTTTACCTCTTATGTAAAACAGTATCATTGTTATCAATAAAAAGAGGTTTTGAATTTATTTGGCAGCCGTTTTTCTTTGGAAAGCACTCTTATCTACTCCCAGGTATGTTGATTCTGCGCTATTTTGCCCTTTCCAAACAGACTCTGACAAGATAAAACAATAATTTCTATGCAGATGTAAAGGAAAGTGACCGAAATGGGATCCTTGAATTGCGCCCCGTGCTTTCATTTCGGTATCTGACAGCGCTTGCTGTGTTTGCATGGCTGCATATAATCAAAGCTCTGTGTCGGAGCTAATTCATATAAATATGCATTTGCTGGACAATCTGTGTACCAAACTGGAGTCCCGTATTATGATAAACACTAATGCAGAAATAATTCTGCAGCGTGGCTTTTGAGAGAATTTGATCTTGCTCGTCGGCAGCAGATCAGCGCCAATACACACTAATAACTAAATTGGTCTTACTGCTTGGCTGTGATTTTAAGCTGGTGTGCTCAGACCACTTTTGTCGGTTTGTCATATCCACTATCTGACAGAGCGGTGCATGGTGAGAAAACATCTGCTCACTTAGGTACACAGATTGTTTCATTATTGATTGCTACGGTTCCCCTAGAGTCCTGTTTCCTGTCTTCCATATGCTCTGTATTTGAAATTCTGTGCGAGTTGAGGGGATATTCACCATATAACCCCCCCTCGGCACATCCTCGTAACTATTTGTACCAGTTTGTCCTGTTCCATCCAGAGGTTGTGAGTTTGTTCTGTGGCCATATGGTAAGCAGAGTTTGAGATTGAACACTCCATACATCAGTGTTCACAACACAAAGCCAGCTGTACATATATTTACTGCGTGTTCAGAGACATTTTACCACAGAAGAATATCACAACCCAACTTAAACCACGTGAATTGAATGAAAGGATTCAGAATTTGTTTGTTTGATTGATTGATAGCATTTTATTTTAACATGGTAGAGCAAAATAAATGTAAAAGATAGACAATAAGTAAGAAAGAAGAAACAAATAGTTCCATGTGAATTTTTGTAAGTAATCTACATGTTCAAAATGGAGTAGGAAGAAGTAAATATTTCTATGGTCCTACCCCTTACTAATTGACTTATGTCAATAGTAAAACAATCTGCACAGATGTGACTTCTTCTGTCCTTAGACCCTTTAACCAGGTCAGGAAAAACTAAAGAACAAAAACCCTTTTAGGGGAAAAAGAAGAAAGCTGAAGCAGCCACAGATGAGGGATCCCTCTCTCTGGATGGACAGATGTGTAATAGTCCCAGAGAACATCCGCATTAACATCAGTGACATGTCTGCATTTATAATCATTGATGGTTTCCAACAAGAGTCTGATTTTGCTTCCATGAGCCTGGAATTTTGCTGAAATTAAGACCGAAATGCAGGTGTTGATTGGTGAAACCATGCAAACAGTCACAATGATTTAATAAAACCTTGAGGGTGCACTCTGAATGCTTGAGCAGGAAAACAACTGCCGGCAAGTTCACACGTGAACAGTTTGATTGAACAGTCAATATATGTAACCAGAATTAATGGTGGGGGGCCGAGGGTGTCGAGATTGGGTAACGGTGCTGAAATGGTTGCCGAATGACTGACAGAGCAATTTCAATGTGACAGCAAGCGACTGTTCAAAGAAGACAGTGACAGAGAACAAGATACTTAAACTTGCAGGCCAATGTGGCTGATGACGAAACAACTACAGCGTTATGTTTCATTTTGGAGCCCCCAGAGGCCAGATAAAGAATTTCAATATTGCAGGGCGTCAACCATTGACGTCAGTCAGACAGTTTGGCACGCCTCGCCCAAACATGAGATATACACATTGGCGTCAGGCAGAGGGAAACAAGGCCCCTGTGTTTCAACATGAGGCACTAAATGGAGCTTCATGCTTGAGTTGGGAATTTGGAGGAGATGAAGAAACAATTTTTTAGAATAAAAACAGCAATAGACAGAGAGACAATAGAGATAAGAGCATGCTGATGAGGCATGACTTGACTGTGGAAAGATATGTGTCTCCATCATTGACGCATAAATGCTTTTTGGGCAGTGTTGAGTAAATTTCTAAATTTCACACACGCACTTGCACACCTCATATTGTCTGAGGCCCGATAATAACATGCATTCTGTCCAAATAAAGCGATGTGGTGGTTGGGAAATAGTGTTAATGGGATTGTCATTTTGCTCCAAATGGCTAAAAGCTCCTTGTGTTAACTACCTTTATTCATCCTATAAAAAATAAGGGTAGCCTTACTACAAAATGTCCCCCTCCACACACACACAAACACACACACATACACACATAATATGTGATTTTGGAAGGAACCATTTCTATTTTGTTCACATCTAGGAGCATGTCATAGAAGAAATTCTGCTACTTTTTGCAGAGGACTGTTTTTTTCTTTTTCTTATTCTGTGACTAAAGCAGCTACAACTTTTTTATTCTTATTACTGCAAATCTTAAATGGAGAAGAGGCAGATGAGACTTATGCCCTGGGGAGGAGTTTCAGGCAAGGACCACCGAGAGGTGACTTTGAGGCACGTGAAGGACATGCCGGAGGAATTACATCTCCCATCTGGCTTTGGAATACCTGGGAATCATCCCAAAGGAGCAGGCGGTAGTGGCTGGAGAGAAGATCTCTGAGCTGAAATCGCCGCCCATGCGATCGGCACCGGGAAATGGAAGAAGCAAGGATGAGATGAGGTGTATTACAGAGATATCCAAGAGGACAATCCGTTATCCACGAGAAAACCTTTGAAACTTTGAGAGAATTTGTTTTCCAGCAAGTAGGTAGAAGTTAACAAAGTATGGGGGAAAACCTACAGAACAGTTTAACAGTTGCAAAGTGAAAGTTCTGAAGAGGTCAGAATCCAGACCACAAACCATCACACACTAAAGCAGCTGAAGGTTGTTGCAACATAAAAGCAGTGAAATGCTTTTACAACAGGACTACTCAATGAGTCTCAACAGATGTGGATCAGAACGGTTGTCTGTTTATTATAGCTATCTTTTGATCCACTTCAAAGGTTGTATATGTCCTTGCTGATGAATATGTAAAGAGCAAAACCTCATTAGAACATACTACGGTTAATAGATAAAAACAAAAACAAATTCCTGCATTAGTTCAATGAAATAAAATGCATGTGGACGCATCAGTGCAATTAAAATCGCCCCAGAGAAATCTGAATGAAATCAGACTAACGCTCCCAGATCGCTTGAATTTGATGTCGATTTAGGAGAGCATGTGGATGGCAAAGTAACCTGTGCAATCTGCGCTAGATCTTCTAGAAACAGAAGAGCCGATCAGGTGAGAAGCATAGTCCGACATCCGAAATGCACGGAAGCACACTTGCTAATGAGAATCGGTAAGAGAGCGTGACGTGTCATGGCATCCGTAAGAAATTAAAATATTTAATGCCTTAATGCATCGAGGATGTAGATACTTAACCTCTGAAGCCTTTATGCTCGACTCTATGGATAAATACTCTATTTTCATATGGGAACACACAGCACGACTGGGCCCTGTGTGGTGCCGATATCTCCGCTCAGAATAGAAGCAGTCCTGCTGTCACACACAATAAATGAACAAGTGTGCCACTAGATGATTAAAACATGACACAGGGCCATGGAAATTTACATGAGCGCTGGAGGAGTTTTGCCTTGACCTGGATTGCGCTGGCTCCAGCTCCAACGACGCACATCTAAAATAAAAATGAAAAGGTAGCCTATAGATTCGGATTAGTCTTTACGTTAATGCAAATTGACACTTTTTTATTAGTGTTGGCTCGTGCAGGATGTTCAAAAACCTTGCGTTTGCACATCACGCAGGTCCAGATGGTGGCCGGGTTTGTGATGTCATTTCTCAAACGACAGAGGGAGAACTCACTTCAAGCGACTGCAGATAAATATGTGTTGTTGGGAATTAGATGAAACTATTGAAGAGAAATGCAGCGGGGACTTGAACCACAAACCTCCCATCCCTGTCTCCCAACAGATACCTATTGCTATATTGGGGTAAATTAAACTGTAATTTTCCTGCCGGCCTTGCTTGATGTTCCTTTTTAAATGCCATAAAGGTAACAGATAATGCTCCCTTTCTGTAAATTAACATGGTTCCTTTATGTTTGAATGAAATGACGTGCTTTGGTCTAAAAAAAGGACTGAACACATTTGGACTATAAACACTTCACACTTCAGTTTCACAGCCTTTCAGAACAGCTGGCGTGACTACCTTTGCCTCTAAATCTAAAGTTTTTGAGCTATTGAGGGCTCTGCCCACAGATGGAGGTGTAAAATGGACCTTTCAAGACATATTTACAGAGTACAGCAGTTTAGCATTGAATTCATTTTCTTAACTGACATTTAAAGGGTTAAGCCACTTTGGGTCTTAAATACTGTATATGGACTAAAGCACTGAAAAATTCAGCTTTGTATAATATGTCCCCTTTATCATGAAGAAAATCATTCCCTTCTAATTACCTCCTAGGTCTGATAGAGTCATCAAGTGCATTCATCAAACCACCAGTGGGTGGTTGGCCTGTGTCATCTGCTTTTATAAGCAGTAAACAGCCCTGACCTGATTTGGTACTTGTAGATCCGCTGGTGTGGAACCTCTGTGCCATGTATGTTCTATTTCTCATTAACTGGGATGAGATCTGAGTGCAACGAGCTGCTGCAGTGAGTAGCACGATTGCCTCGGATGAAGAAAACCCCACAAGTTTCATGACCCGTGAACTTCTTACAAGGTGGAGTTTGTATCTTCCTGACATGTCTACCCCCAATCCAGACATTTCATGGTGATTTACTTGATCTCTGTCGAGACCGTCCTCCTGTCTCGCGTGATGAAGCCTGATGAAATAAAATGAATGATGGGGTTCTTATGGTCTTGGAATCCTTTGCTGAAATTGTATTTATGATGTTGTGCGCCAAACTCACAAACAATTAGGTGACCTTGAATATCAAGCAAGATTTTTTTTTTCTTCCTGTCAAACAGTATTTCATTGTTACCAAGTGACATTCATCAAAACGCACCTAACAGCACTATTCCTGCGATCTTTCTCTCAGTGTCCTTGAAGCAAAAATGGAATCTTCCCTATGGATGAGAAGACAGAAAGAAAAACGCATTTAAATAGCGTTGCAAGGAAGCAATTCGTATGCATCAGCACAGTATAGCACAGTGCTGCAAGGACTAAAAGAGAATAAAAGAGGACCTGTCATACACGCAAATCTGTTTTATTCTCATTGATACAAACATGAAAAGTGAAATTATATATTATATTATATATATAATTATTCTATATTTGTATTCCAGCAGCACTTCAATAACCATCAATACTTCCTACATTAACAATATAAAGTCTTAATGAATGCTTGCCCACATTTCAACTTTCACACGGTTGCTTTTTATTTTCCATTATTCCTATGTAGGTTGTGACCATATCATTCAAGCCGGCACACAATCTCCGTCACAGCATGGGGCCGTCATAGTAACGGCTCACCCGACAGGGCACCGGGACGCTTCCGTCTCCGCCGCCGTGTGTCTTTGTTCATGTGTGGCAGCCTGACACGCGGTGCTGTAAAAGATGGCTTTCTCTCGGAAATCGAGCTGACAGGTGAAAACCTTTTTACCATGGCCCATGAATTATAGGGTTCATGCCGTTTAATTGTGTGTCTTTGGTTTTATTCATGTAGACATCCATAAATCAAACATTGCATGGGCCGGGCAGGTGATGGAAATTTGCTCACCAGCAGGGGACTTTTGTGCTGATTGGTAGATGAGAGGACAATCACAGTGGATGTCATTAGCAGTAGATGTGATTTTTTTTTACATATATAATCCACACGGGTGGCACAGTGGTGTGGTGTGTGGAGTTCGCATGTTCTCCCTGTGCCTGTGTGGGTTCTCTCCGGGTACTCCGCCTTCCTCCCACAGTCCAAAGACATGTGCAATTCGGGATTAGGTCGATTGGTCACTCTAAATTGTCCATTTGTGCATCTAAATTGTTGTTTGTGTGGGCCTTGTATATTGACTGGTGTCTAGTCCAGAGTTACCCCGCCTTCACCCAATGTCCTGGGATAGGCTCCATTCAACCTGTAACTCTCTGTGGAGGAACAAGTGGCAAAAAGCGATGGATGGATGGATGGGTGGGAGCTATATGTATGTTTGTGGGCTAAACTATCTTTCAAATGCATCTGTTACGGTTTCGGGAACGGAGGACCCAAACGCAGGCACAGGGTAACGTGGGAAGAACACAGCTTTATTTCAAAAGGGGTACGAAAACACAAAAGGGCTCGCGAGCCAACGCAAAAATCACCCGTACGGGGAAAAGCCAAAACAACAAACTTTAATCCCCGCAAACCGGAAAGTCCGGGGAACGGACAAGCGGGGAATCTGGACACACGGGAGTCAGTCGGAGTTACCGGGAGACAGGCTGACAGGAGAGTCCAGGGTAAGCTGAAGGCAGGATCCAGAACAGGAGACAGATGAAGGAGAAACCCAAAACGACCCAACCGCTTCTGCTGTAGGCGACGGGCCTTATGAAAGGCAGGTAATCCCGGGATCCAGCTCAGGTGCGCGACCTCCCGCTGGTCCCAGGACAGGGTTGGCGCCCCCTATGGGGAAGGAGGTGCACCAGGCCCTGACAACATCTCCTACATTGATCCTTTTTTCCTGACTTTCCCACGATGAGACCATAACAAGGCCTTTTAGTAACATCAGTCATTTGTTCATTTGTTCATTCTGAAAAACCTTCTGAAACTTTCGGAGTTGCAGCTCAGTGGTTAACCGACAAAAAAACTGATACCGTGATTGGGCGATAGGCGGAGGGCAGGACAACAGAGCAGAACATAAAACGTGAACATCAGCATTATTTACGGGCTGACACTTCAGTTTTAAAATGAGAATGTTCTGACTGAACTACTGTTGTCAGCAATACAAGTATTTGAACGGAACAAGTGTTTGAACTGTCTCTTAATCTCTTTCTTTACTTTTTGTGATTACCGGTACTTTAAATATATTTCTTACACATAGTTCTTTTACTGTTTGATCTGCGATTTATGCAGGTGCAGTTATATGTGTTAAATGTCTAAAAGGTTCATTGGATATGAGAGCAGACAACAACACAGATGACATTGGTTCACACAAATAAAGGTGAATCTGAAAAAAGTAAAAACTGTATGATTGGATACTGAAAGATCCCAAGTAGGCACTTATATTTTCAGTTTAGTTTTTTTTTTTTTTTTAAATAAAATACTATTTCCCCACCTTCTTTCATTTCAAAGAAGTGCAACTGCAGGAAAGAGAAGTGTACTACAATATGTCATCAGACAGTTCAGCATGTCCAAGGTCAGGGGGAAAAAAAGAAGTGCCTGAAGGGAGTTGGCAGATGGAGTGCAAAGTGGGCCAAAGTGGATAAGAACCAAAAAAACAAGGGAAATGTTAGCAGAGGGATTTTCAGAGAAGGATAAGACAAATGTGACCAAGAATAAAGATGGAGGAAGGAAATAAAAAAGAAGAGAGGATGAAAAGAGAAGAGTATGTTTTCACACATGAGCAAAACTCTGTTGCTTCCGTTTTGCTCCAGCCATAAAAAGGAATGAAACACTTTCTACAAAATGGCGTGCATGTATTTTGGCGAGTCCCCCTTGTTCCTGTCCTTGCTCAGAAATATTGAAACGAAGAAAGAAACAATGAAAAACGGCTCCTTTCTCTTCCAACTAAGGCTTCTCGCTGCCCCTCTATCAGTCCATGTAGCTTTTGTCCCATTGTACAGATCCATTCATTCTATATCTATGAAAAACCCACACCAGGACAGTCATCAAAGCAGATTACTCATATAAAGCATATTCTGTGGATATCTGTTTTGTTATTTTTTTTTTCCTATAGGTCCAACCACCCACAGATAAGCCCCAAGCATCTATCACCACCGGATTACAGACAAGCATTTGAATGGTATTACAGATACAATACAAGCACGCTGCAATAGGATATTTATTTATTTAGCCTTTATTCAATCTATACTTATAGAAGCAAACAGTAAAATAGAATAGATCAGCAACCAGAAATATACAGAAAACTTTAATCTCTAGTACCGTATAACATATTATATTTAGAATTTTGTATGCTGGATGTGCTAAATAAGATTAGAATATTGTAATAGTGGAAAATTATGAGATAAGCAAGTAACACCGATTTAAAGGCCATTTCCCTGCTTGGGTAAAAACTTTGGCCAGATATGCTAAAGGGTCAGGGAATGAACGTTTCTTTTGTAGATTTCCTGCTGAAGGCACAGAACAGTCTGTCCTCTAAATGTTGAGATGTTGCAAAAAAAACTAAAAAAAAACTATTGTGATAATTACTTTTTTAGACTTTCTGCATAGCCATGGCAGTCGAAATGAGAATTAATTGCAATTCAAGTAAACTTTTCAGGGTCCGCATAATTGAATCAGTAACTGGCGGCCAAGGAATAGTCACTAAAATTCACTGCGAACATCTGAAAAATTTAACAACGTCTTTATTTTCAGCCTTTTCCATATATGCCAGAGTGAGAGAGAGAGATGTGTGTGTGTGTGGGGGGGATTATTAATAGCTACATCTGCAGCCACTGTATATTTTAAAATATTCAGAACTCAGAAGTCAGTGAGACTATGTGTCAGAACACATACACATTCAGTGGAAACTATATGCATGACCGAGGCTTAGTGCAAACTGTCAACGTGAGCATGCAGTTCCCTGTCCTCAACTGACTTTTGGTAATTCTGCAGCCAGCAGCACACTGCACACACACACACACACACACACACGCACACATGCGCACACACACACATCCCTGTACTTCTATCCTTGCAAGGTCCTTCATAGACATAATGTAATACCCAGCTCCTAACTCTAACCCTAAACCTAACCCAAACCTTTAAATCATGTCTGGACCCTCAAACTGTCCATGTTTGCCAAAATGTCCTCACATACAAAAATATACATATACATCCCCTAGTACTATATTTGTGAGGACTTTCATATAGATAATGTGTTACCCAACCCTAAAGCTGACCCTAAACCTAACCTGAATCCAATTCTAATCTCAACTTTAAAACCAGGTCTTTCCCCTCAAATGCCAAAATGTCCTCACGTTCCAAAAATGTCCTCACTTTGCTAGAAGAATGCAGAACTCTTTCTCTTTCTCTCTCTCTCTCTCTCTCTCTGTCTCTCACTCTCTCTCTCTCTCACACACACACACACACACACACACACATACACACACACATACTGTATCCAGGTATCAGACCAAATCATTTTGAGATTGACTTTGAAATGTAAATGTTTATCACATGAATGTACCTGCATTTATATGTACGTGTTGTAATATTTTTGGCTTTCACTTCATGTGTCATACTTTGAGTTTAGTGGGTCGATCTGACGTAAGTCGGTGAAGCCTCAAAGCAGCCTCAAAACAGATGCTTGTCAGACTGTCAAGCTGAGGGTGAAATGACTTTTCCAGTATTCACAGAACACTGAAAGTGCACCTGCACACCTGCTCCGTTGACTCCAGCCTTATTCGTTTGGTTAAAATTCATTCCAAAAGGGTCATCGCCGACATTAAAAGACATCGCAGCAGTCATGCACGTATCAGAAGCTTTCGCCTTCCCAAGCTACAGTTTGGCATGTTCAGCACCCCTCCATCCCTGCAGAACTTATGTGTAAAAATCCTGCCCGGACTTTGAAGAAGAGCGAGAAATCTGATAAAGCACGGTGGAGAATTGAAGTTAATTTGTTCCCTTATGAGAGAAGGATACCCAGAATTGAAATTTTAAGAAGAGCCTTTTGAATCAGATATCTCAATGACTCCGCCCTTACAATACAGATCAACCCTTGTCGTGTCCTCATCAGTTTTCTTGCTTGTCTTTTCAGTCTTTTTTTTTTGTCACATCCCACACAGATGGCTGTCCCTTATCTGCCCTTTTTGGGCCTCTGATGTGCTTTTATCTCCGATTTCTCTCTCGGTTATGTTTTCCCTTCCAGTCTCTGTATCTGTGTATTCATCTCTTTTATGTCACAGTTTATCCTCATTTTATCTCATCTGCTGCTCCCCCCTCACTCTCCGTTATTCTTATTTACTTTTCTCTTTCCAGCTCTCTGCTTTCCATCTTTCCTGATGGCCTCCAGTGGGGACGCCGGCTTCCTCGTTTTCCTTCTCTAAAATGTGTTACTGGCACCTAGTGTTTAAAAAATGAACCACAGATGATTGTGTTTGATGACAGCGAGCCCCCCCCCCCCCCCACCCCCCCCCCACGCTCCCTCTCTTGGCCTGCATTCGCAGATGGGAATTGATGCAGAGTTCATTGATCTTCTGTCAGTGTGACGCATTAGCCACGGTGACAAAGAAAATCGACTTGGTACCAAACTGCACCTGCAAATTCCAATTTACAGTAATCATGAGTCAATAAGTTGGTCCATTAGTTAATAATAATAATATAATTTCACAGAGGAGAGTTGTTTATAACACACCCAGCATCCATACTACAAATCCCATAACACTGCCACACTCCGTGGTAGCCAGTCGGTCCAGCATTTAAAGCATGTAAAAGGAAATAAGTCTTGGGTTTGTGTTCATATGGAAGTCGGGCCTTTTTTTTTTTTTTTTTTTTGGTTGTAGAATTGATGTTTGGCATTTGAAACATTCAAAAGCATCTACTGGTGCTTTAGCCTAAGGAGCGGGACGGTGCAATCGCGCACACGAATGAAGCAACAAAAGCCTTTCACGCCGAGCTCAGAAGCAGAAAAAACTTGGAGTGCTTTTCACATTTGCCAAACAATCACAGCAGTTGACTGTTGAACTGGTCAAAGAAGAAAAGAATGGGGGACACCTGTAAACTTTTTAAAGCTGATAAATCTCTGTTCCAAGCAAAGCGAGCACCCCCCCCCCCCCCACCACCCCACCCCACCACCACCTCTAAGGTATTTCTTGTTGTGGCTTGCTATTTATTTGAGATGAAAAAGAATACAAAGAATGGACTGGTTTGCTCACGTGTGAAATAGTATCATTCTGCTTAACAGACATGTTGATAAAGCAACTATTTTTGATTTTATTGTAGGGAAGTTCTCCTAAATCACATTTATTTGTGTGTGGCCCAGCTAATACAGCGGTTTTTTCTCTCTCTCTCTCAGGTCATTTTAATTTCTCAATGTGAGGAATTCTGTAAGACTGCCTGTCACTTGCAGGCTGCTCAGTTTAGCTTCCACCATGCCAACTTGATGAATAATGCATCTGTTTTTTTTTAATGAAATTCTGATTCTACAGTGTGGTCAACTCTCTTAGCTCATTGGAATGGCACTTGTTTGTTTTGTGATGATATGGTGCATTCACACATTCAGGAAAATGTTTGAAAGATGCTGCCTGGGAGGACAGAAGAGTTCACCAGCCAACTATGGATTCTTTACTTTTACTCTATGTCTCCCTCTACCGGTGAGCTGTTACCTTACACGCTTATTCACACAATTTTCCTCTAGTGTCTGTAAACAAAGGCAAACTGTGTCGTGAGATACACCTCCCTCTACCTCCGCTCTCTGCCCAACCTCCTCACCTCATCTGCGAGTGAAGTTCCACAAAGTGCAAATACAACATATCATCATGAGCGATGTAATCAAGAGCAAGCTGGTCCTTTGTTACTGATATTACTGTCCCATGTCACAAATTTATCATCATAGACATCAAAGACATTGAAAGAAAAAAAAATCAATGATGTGATAACAGCATATGAAATTTGTTTATTTTTTATTTATAGTCATTCAGTTTCAACTGAGTTAAATGCTCATGTAGATTGTTACTCTATAAACTCTTAAGACCTTGATCTCATCAGCATAAAAATGGAGCAAGCTGCTGCAGCAACCACTAGTGCCCTTCCATAACACCCTACATTGTCTTTAACATGGTTGCAGACTTTAGTGAAGAAACTGGAGTCATTGTTGTTCTCCACAGTTGGCTCCAGCTGGACCTCAGGGCTGTCTAATTCTTCTTCTCTGGGGCTTTCCTGCAGGGTCTCTTCATCAAAGGTCTCTTTTTGTCTTTCATGGACCACAGGTGATGTGCAATCTGCACCAGCAGAAGGCTCCAGTAGCATCCCATCGGTCAACAAGATGATTTCTGCAGGATTATAATTGTCTGATGACAACAAGCCTAGAAAATCCTCAATTTGTCGATCCCCTTTTTTTGGATCTCTTGTCTCTGAATTTTCTGCTGTAACAATGAACAGATGCTCTAGAATCTCCAGAGGTGTGATACGTCTCTCTGGATCAACATCAAGCATCTTCAGGATCAGTTCTAAAAACAGCTTCAGATCATTTTCATTTTTGTCTACAAAAGCATCCTTGATGTCATTGAAACTTTCAAAATGTTTGCGAGTCCTGGGAGGGAACAGGTTGTGTTCCCTGTAGAACTGCTCCTCTGGTTTTAGAGTCCATTGTTGCTTTTTGTTGACCTCTCTGTTGAACATGGCCTGTGTTAGGCACCCTTTGTTCAACACATGGTCTGGTGGCTGCTCAAAAAGCTTGATGATGTTCTTAAGCACATTATAGTGACTATAGCTTAGGAAAAGATCATCTCCTAGAGCTACTTCCAGTAACGTGACCCCTAAGGACCACACATCAACAGCCTCACTGATTGAAGACTTCAACAGTATCTCTGGTGAACTGTAGCATTCTGTGTAAGCAAAGGTTGCATAATCAACATCAGAAACAAACTGTGCTCCACCAAAATCTACCAGCTTCACTTGTAGTGGCTGCTGATCTCTGTCCACAATCATAATATTTCCAGGTTTTATGTCTCCATGGAAAATTCCAATAGCTTTGAGGTCTCGAAGAGCCACGGCCATTTGCTTTGTGATGACTCTGACCTCTGATATGGGAAGTCCCTTCGTCTTTGAGTTGTGATTAACTTCTGAAACATAACTATCTAATGTTGTGTCCAGCAGCTCAAAGCTAAGGCAGATGTCCTTCTTTTTGTAGAAATAGTTGTTGAATTTGACAATGTTGCTTTGGTCAGGATCCAGGCAGCGCAGATGATTTAGGATGCAGATTTCGTGATTGGCAATTCGCTTGTTTTTTCCCTTAATGATCTTAACAGCCTCCGTCTCTTGTGTGTTCACATTGAAACACTTTAAAACTTCACCAAACCCTCCTTTTCCTAAATTCTTTATGATTATAAGGTCTTTTCCGAATTGTAGAGAATGGTCTCCGTTACGCTGGCGTAAATAGTCCTCAATCATCAGTCTACGTTCGGCCATTTTGATGTATGAATGATGTTGAAACTGTTTGACTGTAAGTTAACGAATAATTTTGTTTACTACTACACCTAGTAATACACCTAATAACACCTAACACCTGATACATTAATTTTATATTTTTGATAAAACACTTTTATCTTAATATCTTTGATTATTTTTGGCTGGTTTGGAACATTAACAGCAGCTAACAGAGATCAAAGTAACCATTGTTTGTTAGAAACCGAGATAAAGAAATGACAAAAACAAGAGTTTCAACATATTTTCTTCCACACCTGACTCTAATTTTACTTGTGTATCTTTCTGATGATCAGAATAAATAACTTTTTTACAATCCGACTTCTTATTGTTGTGAGTTTAAATATTATGTGAGAGGAACCATATTTTCAATTTCTATTCTGTTTAATCTTTTTTATTTCAGTTCAACACATTTTAGTGTGAGAAATTGTAAAGGGAAGATACTAACCTTTATCAATGAAATTGACAAGACAATCCCTATGAAATAAAAAAGCTTGCCAACAAACCTTAAATTAATCATTCCATGCTGTAAATGAGGGAATTTCCCATAGTACCTGAATGCAACACACTGTGTGAAAGGAGGTGAATGAGGAATGAGGTGATTAAACTAGCGAAGAAAAAGGGAATGAACCCACCGAGGGAGGCAGGACAAAGACGTGGAAATTCAAGCCAAAGCAACATATAATATGGAAATTAAACTATTGAATTAAGCCCAACCCAAGTAATACAACATATCAACTGCCTTAATCAAAACCAAACAGATGGAACACATGCAAAACCCTATTTTTTTTTTCCTGAGAACATATTCAGAATTTAGAATTTAGAACAAAATAAAAGCGTGGGTTCTGACCTGACCCCTCAACCCACACACCATGGATGGAGGCCAAGGCACCTGGATAGGTGAAAAAACTTTTAATGCTTTTAATACGACGTTTCACTGACATACTACTCAAATATTCCTTTCAGTCTGGCCTCGGGCGGTCCACGATGACGCTGATGGAAAAACATACAGCAGCGCAGGCGTAACCTCGCTGTTATCAATCATAAACATTGTACATTTTGTTATTTTTTGTCTTTTTGATGGAGGCCGTTGCCCAACACTGTGCAACCATTGGCAAGTACAACAGAGGGAAATTACCTGTAGAGGCAACATTAGAAAAAAAAAATGTCGAGATCAGAATGTTCTGGGGGAAAGATGTCAGTCCCTTACAAGCTGGTCCTTACAGGCATGTGGGGTCGCCAGGGCTTGTTTGAGTAATCGCTGTTTCTTATGTTGTTTCCCATGGAAAGAAAAAAAAATCCATATTGGGTCATCTGGGATGTGGTGTATATTACACCCCAGCTCTTCAAAATGCTTCGGAGACGATGGTCGACATGGTATGGAGCTGACTTTCTTTCCAAATCCACCTGAGCAAAAAGGAAAAAGGATCAACGGTATTATTTATTATTTTGCTTAACAGACATGTTGATAAAGAAATTATTTTTGATTTTATTGTAGGGAAGTTCTCCTAAATCACATTTATTTGTGTGTGGCCCAGCTAATACAGGTATAACTAAATCAGACAACTTGTGGAATCTGCAACTTTTTGTTTTGGCTTTCAAGATTTATAATGTCCAGATTACACAATAGATCCATTTAACGTTGTTTTTTTTGTTTTTTTTTTTAATAAAGCTGCGCTTTAATTTTCATATTCCAGTTTCTGTCTAAACTGGTTCATTCTGGATACTGAAATTCTTAATGTGTCCCAAACTCTTTAGCTATTTCGACTCATCCAAGGCTAGTTTCTTAAATAATCTCTTCGGGTTTACAGAGGGGGAGTCCTTTATTACTAAATTCCACGGTTGTCAAAAATGTCCATTCTTTGTCCCATCATTATAAAAGCGTTTCCTTCGCATTGCTTTAGGAGGAAATGTATGGGAAAGAAAAAAGGACCTTTAAAACATCAGCTGAACAGCACCACAGAGGGTGGAGCAGGCGAACCGTTGGAGGCGGGATCAACGTTGGCGGGAGGTTCGAGGCGGTGCTGCCGCTGACGCAGCCCCTCACCCGGACCACCCTGTCTAACGCCCCCCGGGAAGGTCGTCTCGCCCATCAGGACCTTTCTGTGGGTGTAAATCCCCTCTGCTGAAGCATGTCGCGTCTCACAGGACGCAGATTTAACCGTCAGAGGGGCTTAACGGACGCTTCAACGTCAGAGCCGAGGACTTGGACTACAAGCTGCACGCCTCCTCCTCCGTCATGAAGTGCTTCGGCTGTGGCGAGGAGGGACATTTCATAAAAGCCGGTCCCGGCCGGGCCGGCTTTCGGTTCCGAAAGGCGGAGCCCCGCCCCGGACCGACCCGTTACCGGGTCCGGGCGGACGGGAGGAAATTACCGGGAGTAGCGGACAGGAGGGGGCTAGCCTAATGGTGTACCTGTAGGTGGTGTTGCTCAGGTGGGTGAAGGTGGTGAGGGGCAGGTGGGGGATGTTGAGATGATGGAACAAGGGGCTGTGTGGACTCAGAAACGCCCCCCCCCCCCAAAAAAAAAAAAAAAAAAGGATGAACTGGTGGAAGTGGGCACGAAGGCCAGTCGACTGTCTGCCTGTTCTGGAGACCTGAGCTTGTGGAAAGCAGTGATGGGGAGAGTGTGTGTCTGATGAGAGCAAGCTCACACACACACACACACACACACACACACACACACAAATCAGGAATGAGAGTCCGTACACCGCTAAAATGATTAAGAGTTTTCTCACGGAAACAAAGAACTCAAAGGGGGTAAAAGTTGAACATTACTTGAACAACAGTTATTTTTTCTGCAAAACGTCACATCAGAAACAAACTGCAGTCGGATTTTACACATCAAGAAATTTTAAGGAAACTGATTTTAAAATGTAAAAGGATGTGTAAATGATGGGTTATTCAGTCTGGTGGCCTTTTATTGTTTTGTTAGCCATTCTTTTAACTGTAGTTTTAAACCTCCCACTTTTCAATGAATAATTTTAAAGTGTGGAGTTTAAATGGGTAACGAGTCTAGGGAAACAGAAAAGTGGGCCAAAAGATATCAAACAGCCAAAAGTAAAATGATAGATTTGCTGATACCCACAATAATGACAATAATGAGACTGACTGGAGGAGAGAATTGGGGGGGGGGGGGTTTCAGTCATGGCACCATGGTCAGTGCTGGTCCCATATCTGCAACATCATCTCTTTGGCTCGCCTCGACCATTTCTATTATTTTTAGCACCATTTTAGTACTTTTAAAATGTGTGCTTTTTTTACCAGTAGGTTAAACGGACCATTCACTACTTTTAGGTAGAGGACTAGTCAAGGACATTCGCCCCAAAAGTGCCTACATTTTAACTCAGCTTTAACTGCTGACAAAGGTTTTAGGGAGGCTCTTGCTTAATTTTGGGCTGGTTTTAGACAGAGGAAGAAAGATTGTACCTGTCTAAGACAGTGGTGGGACCATGGGGTGCATAGAGGTGTCCGTCAGGGCTGCACCCTGTCTGGGATGCTCTATGCGCTCTCCCTGGAACCCGTCCGATCAAAATACAAGTTCAGGGTTTGGTTTTATTGGGTTTTACTGGAAACATGGCTTTATCTGCTTATGCTGATGATGTCATAGTTTTTATTCAAATTCAGCAAGACATCAACATTTTGCTTAACAGACAGATGGTGTCATCAGCAAGGGTGACCTGGGGAAAAAGCAAAGCCCTTCGTGTCGTCCATTGGGGGTCTCCCATTTCTCCCAGGAGGCTTGACCTGGAAGAAGACCGGACTCACCTATCTGGGGGTGTATCTCAGATGCCAAGAAAGGAGGAAAAGAACTGGGAGGACATCGTTGAGAGAGTGGACAGCAAACTGAGGAAGTGGAGCTGGATCAAGTCCAACATGTCTTTTAGAGGGAGGGCTTGGGTTTCAAACAATCTTGTGGCTTCGCTGCTGAGGCACCGACTGGCCAGGATCCACCGTCGGGCCTGCTGGCCCAGGTCCAGTCAAGGTTGGTGGATTTCTTTAGGGATTTCCACACTGGGTGCAACAGTCAGTCTTGTTTTTACCTCGGGAGGAGGGGGGCCAGGGCCTCATCCACCTGGCCTGCAGAGTGGCCACTGTTAGGGTCCAGTTTGTCCAGAGGTTCCTCACAGGGCCTCCTGATCTAGTGTGCAGTGTCGTGGCCAGCTGCATATTCAGACATGTGAACAACCTGGGTCTGGATGCTGCTCTGTTTTTAAGGAACTTAAAGTTTTTATCGTTATAGGGGCTGCCTCTATTTTATCAGGGTGTTTTTAAATGCTGAGCTCTTTTTAAATTGAGCTTTGTTCAAAATGACCTGGACACACAGACTCTCTGCTAAAGAGAAGAGTTTTCTCCTCCACCATGGGAGAGGAGAGTATCCTTTTTGTGATTTTAATGAGCATATCTTCTATGGTTTTACTGGGCACAGTAATCTTTGGAACTTTTTAGGGTTTTAACTGAAAAAATGAAGAATGAATGGACATTTGATGTGGTGGCTTTGTGGAAGCAGGACGTGAGGGTCCGCTTAAAACTGGAGTTCTGCTTTTACAAAGCCCCCGAGAACCTGAAGGCTTTTAAACAGCAGTGGGGACACAACGAGGTTTTAGTGAAAATAAATGAAGAGGGTGGAGGCAGCAGCATGGCTGCTCTGAGGACCAGAAGATGGTTTTAACTGCTTTTATGTGAAAAAGAAAATTGTAAATAAAATAGATTTTTAAAAGTAAAAATCAAGTCTCTTTCTCTTTCTCTCTCTCTCTCTCTCTCTCTCTCTCTCTATATATATATATATATATATATATATATATATATACCTCTCTCTCTTTCTCAGATCATTTTAATTTCTCAATGTGAGGAATTCTGTAAGACTGCCTGTCACTTGCAGGCTGCTCAGTTTAGCTTCCACCATGCCAACTTGATGAATAATGCATTTGTTTTTTTAATGAAATTCTGATTCTACAGTGCGGTCAACTCTCTTAGCTCATTGGAATGGCACTTGTTTGTTTTGTGATGATATGGTGCATTCACACATTCAGGAAAATGTTTGAAAGATGCTGCCTGGAAGGACAGAAGAGTTCACCAGCCAACTATGGATTCTTTACTCTTACTCTATGTCTCCCTCTACCGGTGAGCTGTTACCTTACACGCTTATTTACACAATTTTCCGCCTATTTTTTTCCCACTGATAGGTTGCTTCCTCTAGTGTCTGTAAACAAAGGCAAACTGTGTCGTGAGATACACCTCCCTCTACCTCCGCTCTCTGCCCAACCTCCTCACCTCATCTGCGAGTGAAGTTCCACAAAGTGCAAATACAACATATCATCATGAGCGATGTAATCAAGAGCAAGCTGGTCCTTTGTTACTGATATTACTGTCCCATGTCACAAATTTATCATTATAAAGACATTGAAAAAAAAAAAATGATGCGATAACAGCATATAAAATTTGTTTCTTTTTTATTTATAGTCATTCAGTTTCAAATGAGTTAAATGCTCATGTAGTTTGTTACTCTATAAGCCCTTAAGACCTTGATCTCATCAGCATAAAAATGGAGCAAGCTGCTGCAGCAACCACTAGTGCCCCTCCATAACACCCTATATTGTCTTTAACATGGTTGCAGACTTTAGTGAAGAAACTGGAGTCATTGTTGTTCTCCACAGTTGGCTCCAGCTGGACCTCAGGGCTGTCTAATTCTTCTTCTCTGGGGCTTTTCTGCAGGGTCTCTTCATCAAGGGTCTCTTTTTGTTTTTCATGGATCACAGGTGCTGAGTAATCCACATCATCAGAAGGCTCCAGTGGTGCATCATGCTTCCCTGTATCACCATCTCCAGGGATCTCCTGCAGGGTCTCTTCATAAACCTCTTCTGGTATCTCATGTACCACAGGTGATGTGCAATCAGCTTCATCAGAAGGCTCCAGTGGTGCATCATGCTTCCCTGTGTCACCTTCTCCAGGGATCTCCTGCAGGAACTCTTCGTAAACCTCTTCTGGTATCTCATGTACTACAGGTGATGTGCAATCAGCTTCATTAGAAGGCTCCAGTGGTGTATAATGCTTCCCTGTATCACAATCTCCAGGGATCTCCTGCAGGAACTCTTCGTAAACCTCTTCTGCTGTCTCATGTACCACAGGTGATGTGCAATCATCATCATCAGAAGGCTCCAGTGGTGCATCATGCGTCCCTGTGTCACCTTCTCCAGGGATCTCCTGCAGGAACTCTTCGTAAACCTCTTCTGGTATCTCATGTACCACAGGTGATGTGCAATCAGCATCATCAGAAGGTTCCAGTGGTGCATCATGCTTCCCTGTGTCACCTTCTCCAGGGATCTCCTGCAGGAACTCTTCGTAAACCTCTTCTGGTATCTCATGTACCACAGGTGATGTGCAATCATCATCATGAGATAGCTCCAGTGGTGCATCATGCTTCCCTGTGTCACCTTCTCCAGGGATCTCCTGCAGGAACTCTTCGTAAACCTCTTCTGGTATCTCATGTACTACAGGTGATGTGCAATCAGCATCATCAGAAGGCTCCAGTGGTGTATAATGCTTCCCTGTATCACAATCTCCAGGGATCTCCTGCAGGAACTCTTCGTAAACCTCTTCTGCTGTCTCATGTACCACAGGTGATGTGCAATCATCATCATCAGAAGGCTCCAGTGGTGCATCATGCGTCCCTGTGTCACCTTCTCCAGGGATCTCCTGCAGGAACTCTTCGTAAACCTCTTCTGGTATCTCATGTACCACAGGTGATGTGCAATCATCATCATCAGAAGGCTCCAGTGGTGCATCATGCGTCCCTGTGTCACCTTCTCCAGGGATCTCCTGCAGGAACTCTTCGTAAACCTCTTCCTGTATCTCATGTACCACAGGTGATGTGCAATCAGCTTCATCAGAAGGCTCCAGTGGTGCATCATGCGTCCCTGTGTCACCTTCTCCAGGGATCTCCTGCAGGAACTCTTCGTAAACCTCTTCTGGTATCTCATGTACCACAGGTGATGTGCAATCATCATCATGAGATAGCTCCAGTGGTGCATCATGCTTCCCTGTGTCACCTTCTCCAGGGATCTCCTGCAGGAACTCTTCGTAAACCTCTTCTGGTATCTCATGTACTACAGGTGATGTGCAATCAGCATCATCAGAAGGCTCCAGTGGTGCATCATGCTTCCCTGTGTCACCTTCTCCAGGGATCTCCTGCAGGAACTCTTCGTAAACCTCTTCCTGTATCTCATGTACCACAGGCGATGTGCAATCAGAATCATCAGAAGGTTCCAGTGGTGCATCATGCTTCCCTGTGTCACCTTCTCCAGGGATCTCCTGCAGGAACTCTTCGTAAACCTCTTCCTGTATCTCATGTACCACAGGTGATGTGCAATCAGCATCATCAGAAGGTTCCAGTGGTGCATCATGCTTCCCTGTGTCACCTTCTCCAGGGATCTCCTGCAGGAACTCTTCGTAAACCTCTTCTGGTATCTCATGTACCACAGGTGATGTGCAATCATCATCATGAGATAGCTCCAGTGGTGCATCATGCTTCCCTGTGTCACCTTCTCCAGGGATCTCCTGCAGGAACTCTTCGTAAACCTCTTCTGGTATCTCATGTACTACAGGTGATGTGCAATCAGCTTCATCAGAAGGCTCCAGTGGTGCATCATGCTTCCCTGTGTCACCTTCTCCAGGGATCTCCTGCAGGAACTCTTCGTAAACCTCTTCCTGTATCTCATGTACCACAGGTGATGTGCAATCAGCATCATCAGAAGGTTCCAGTGGTGCATCATGCTTCCCTGTGTCACCTTCTCCAGGGATCTCCTGCAGGAACTCTTCGTAAACCTCTTCTGGTATCTCATGTACCACAGGTGATGTGCAATCATCATCATGAGATAGCTCCAGTGGTGCATCATGCTTCCCTGTGTCACCTTCTCCAGGGATCTCCTGCAGGAACTCTTCGTAAACCTCTTCTGGTATCTCATGTACTACAGGTGATGTGCAATCAGCTTCATCAGAAGGCTCCAGTGGTGCATCATGCTTCCCTGTGTCACCTTCTCCAGGGATCTCCTGCAGGAACTCTTCGTAAACCTCTTCCTGTATCTCATGTACCACAGGTGATGTGCAATCAGCATCATCAGAAGGTTCCAGTGGTGCATCATGCTTCCCTGTGTCACCTTCTCCAGGGATCTCCTGCAGGAACTCTTCGTAAACCTCTTCTGGTATCTCATGTACCACAGGTGATGTGCAATCATCATCATGAGATAGCTCCAGTGGTGCATCATGCTTCCCTGTGTCACCTTCTCCAGGGATCTCCTGCAGGAACTCTTCGTAAACCTCTTCCTGTATCTCATGTACCACAGGTGATGTGCAATCAGCATCATCAGAAGGTTCCAGTGGTGCATCATGCTTCCCTGTGTCACCTTCTCCAGGGATCTCCTGCAGGAACTCTTCGTAAACCTCTTCTGGTATCTCATGTACTACAGGTGATGTGCAATCAGCATCATCAGAAGGTTCCAGTGGTGCATCATGCTTCCCTGTGTCACCTTCTCCAGGGATCTCCTGCAGGAACTCTTCGTAAACCTCTTCTGGTATCTCATGTACCACAGGTGATGTGCAATCATCATCATCAGAAGGCTCCAGTGGTGCATCATGCTTCCCTGTGTCACTTTCTCCAGGGATCTCCTGCAGGAACTCTTCGTAAACCTCTTCTGGTATCTCATGTACTACAGGTGATGTGAAATCAGCATCATCAGAAGGCTCCAGTGGTGCATCATGCTTCCCTGTGTCACCTTCTCCAGGGATCTCCTGCAGGAACTCTTCATAAACCTCTTCTGGTATCTCATGTACCACAGGTGATGTGCAATCAGCTTCATCAGAAGGTTCCAGTGGTGCATCATGCTTCCCTGTATCACCATCTCCAGGGATCTCCTGCAGGAACTCTTCATAAACCTCTTCTGGTATCTCATGTACCACAGGTGATGTGCAATCAGCTTCATCAGAAGGCTCTAGCAGCATCCCATCGGTCAACAACCTGATTTCTGCAGGATTATAATTGTCCGACTTCACCTGAGCATCTACAGACATTTCCTTTGTATTTTCATCTTCTGCAGCAGAGACTTGGTTGATCTGCTGAGAAGGAACTTTTACTTTCTCCAGGTTCTCATAGACCCGAGATGAGATGCCTCGGAAGACCTCAAATTCTCGATCCTCATCCGTGCTCAAGCTGGTGCTTTGCTCAAGATCAGTTGTCTCTGAATTTTCTGCTGTAACAATGAATGGATGTTGTAGAATCTCCAGAGGTGTGATACGTCTCTCTGGATCAACATCAAGCATCTTCAGGATCAGTTCTAAAAACAGCTTCACATCATCTTCATTTTTGTCTACAAATGCATCCTTGATGTCATTGAAACTTTCAAAATGTTTGTGAGTCCTGGGAGGAAACATGTTCTGTTCCCTGTAGAACTGCTGCTCTGGTTTTAGAGTCCATTGTTGCTCACTGTTGACCTCTCTGTTGAACATGGCCTGTGTTAGGCACCCTTTGTTCAACACATGGTCTGGTGGCTGCTCAAAAAGCTTGATGATGTTCTTGAGCACATCATAGTAACTAGAGCTTAGGAAAAGATAATGTCCTAGAGCTACTTCCAGTAACGTGACCCCTAAGGACCACACATCAGCAGCCTCACTGATTGAAGACCTCACCAGCATCTCTGGTGAACAGTACCATTTGCTGCAATGAAGGGTTTCATAATGAATATCAGAAACAAACTGTGCTCCACCAAAATCTACCAGCTTCACTTGTAGTGGCTGCTGATCTCTGTCCACAATCATGATATTTCCAGGTTTTATGTCTCCATGTAAAATTCCAATAGCTTTGAGGTCTCGAAGAGCCACGGCCATTTGCTTTGTGATGACTCTGACCTCTGATATGGGAAGTCCCTTCGTCTTTGAGTTGTGATTACCTTCTGAAACATAACTATCCAATCCTTTGTCCAGCAGCTCAAAGCTAAGGCAGATGTCCTTTTTTTGGTAGAAATAGTTGTTGAATTTGACAATGTTGCTTTGGTCAGGATCCAGGCAGCGCAGATGATTTAGGATGCGGATTTCCTGATTGGCAGTTTCCTTGTTTTTTCCCTTAATGATCTTAACAGCGACCATCTCTTGTGTGTTCACATTGAAACACTTTAAAACTTCACCAAACCCTCCTTTTCCTAAATTCTTTATGATTATAAGGTCTTTTCCGAATTGTAGAGAATGGTCTCTGTTACGCCGGCGTAAATATTCCGTAAACCTCAGTCTACGTTCGGCCATTTTGATGTAAGAATGATGTTGAAACTGTTTGACTGTAAGTTAACGAATAATTTTGTTTACTACTACACCTAGTAATACACGTAATAACACCTAACACCTGATACATTAATTTTATATTTTTGATAAAAGACTTTTATCTTTGAAAACAAGTTTTATGGTAACCTTGATCTTTAATGTCTTTGATTATTTTTGGCTGGTTTGGAACATTAACAGCAGCTAACAGAGATCAAAGTAACCATTGTTTGTTAGAAACCGAGATAAAGAAATGACAAAAACAAGAATTTCAACATATTTTCTTCCACACCTGACTCTAATTTTACTTGTGTATCTTTCTGATGATCAGAATAAATAACTTTTTTACAATCCGACTTCTTATTGTTGTGAGTCTAAATATTATGTGAGAGGAACCATATTTTCAGTTTCTATTCTGTTTAATCTTTTTTATTTCAGTTCAACGAATTTTAGTGTGAGAAATCGTAAAGGGAAGACCTTTATCAATGAAATTGACAAGACAATGAAATAAAAAAGCTTGCCAACAAACTATAAATTAATGATTCCATGCTGTAAATGAGGGAATTTCTCACAGTACCTGAATGCAACACACTGTGTGAAAGGAGGTGAATGAGGAATGAGGTGATTAAACTAGCGAATAAAAGGGGAATGAACCCACCGAGGGAGGCAGGATAAAGAAATTGGAAATTCAAGCCAAAGCAACATATAATATGGAAATTAAACTATTGAATTAAGCCCAACCCAAGTAATACAACATATCAACTGCCTTAATCAAAACCAAACAGATGGAACACATGCAAAACCCTATTTTTTTTTTCCTGAGAACATATTCAGAATTTAGAATTTAGAACAAAATAAAAGCGTGGGTTCTGACCTGACCCCTCAACCCACACACCATGGATGGAGGCCAAGGCACCTGGATAGGTGAAAAAACTTTTAATGCTTTTAATACGACGTTTCACTGACATACTACTCAAATATTCCTTTCAGTCTGGCCTCGGGCGGTCCACGATGACACTGATGGAAAAACATACAGCGGCGCAGGCGTAACCTCGCTGTTACCAATCATAAACATTGTACATTTTGTTATTTTTTGTCTTTTTGATGGAGGCCATTGCCCAACACTGTGCAACCATTGGCAAGTACAACAGAGGGAAATTACCTGTAGAGGCAACATTAGAAAAAAAAAAATGTCGAGATCAGAATGTTCCGGGTAAAAGATGTCAGTCCCTTACAAGCTGGTCCTTACAGGCGTGTGGGGTCGCCAGGGCTTGTTTGAGTAATCGCTGTTTCTTATGTTGTTTCCCATGGAAAGAAAAAAAAATCCATATTGGGTCATCTGAGATGTGGTGTATATTACACCCCACCTCTTCAAAATGCTTCGGAGATGATGGTCGACATGGTTTGGAGCTGACTTTCTTTCCAAATCCACCTGAGCAAAAAGGAAAAAGGATCCATGGTAAAGCAGCCTCTGGGCTTTATATCTGATATCAGCACGGGTTGGGCATAAATAAGACTAATCAACAGATAGCTTCTGAAAAAATTTTCTGTTGTCATTACATGTTGCAGACATGAAAATCTTAATCCCAGGAGCCATCATGAGATAGGTTGGGCATGACATGTCCGCCTGGAGCATTGTATTTGGCAAGTATCAAGATTTTACTGATGGAGCACCCTCTCCTTTTATGTGCTTTTGGTGGTTTGAGGGGTAAGTTCAAGTTCATATCCAACCCCCAACAAGTACTAGTACCTGCCTTAAACAGGAATAAACCTTGAACGGGACCATATGGAGGGATGCCCCCTGCTGATGGAGGAGAAGGGGGAAAGAACAGAAAGAGTAATAAACAGATACCTCAACATTAAAAGCATTAATTATCCTGAGCAATTAAAGCTACACTTGAAAGGGTCTGCATTTGTATTATCCCGAGCACTGATGAACACTCTATTTACTTAGTCAATTAATATGGTGGGAGTTAATATATTAAACTCCTCTGTCTTTAAAACTCATGCATGAAGGCACAATCTTGAGATTATGAGACAGGCAAGTTGAAGAAAACACAGATGTGACTTCCATTTCTTTAACTTTAACTTCCCGATGCTTGTTAGTTCAGAACCCACATGCAGGATCAGGTGTTTTCCCCGTCGCCCACACAAAGCCACAGTCGTACAAACAGAAAACATAGCGCGCCTGTCAGAAATCCACTGCTGTCATCGCCAGTGCCCGAAATAGCGAACTGCTTCATGGAGATATGCCAATGGACGTGCAAGCCCACACATGGATCACTACCCGTGCGAGGTTGGCCGCCCAGATACGCAGGCCCAGAACAGCACAGGTCCAGTGAGCAAAAAAAACTACCTACACATGGACTCTCACAGCACGGGCAGATTTACTCATGTAGGCGTTGATTCACTCTGATCTGTTTATGGATGCACACGTGTACACATGTCATGTCAGAGATAGGCGTAAGGCAAGTATGTAATCGATCCAGATGGGCAATAGTAAAAATACCCCAGCAAAAATTAAGCCATTATTTTTCGAGCACAAGCGATGGAACAAAGGTAGAAATCTGGGGAAGAGGAGAAGGAGAGAACCGGGAAGAAAAGGAACCTGACAAACAAGCGACTGTTTCATTTACTGTTGTTTACAGATTGATATTTCTTTTTTAAAAAATGGTCCCAAGTGTTTTTGTTCATCAGATGGGCAGGGGAACATTCTCGTGATGCCAAGTCTGTGAGCTCAACCCTCACACGGGGAAGGAATTTCAAAGACTTGTGTCATACGTCAGCTCCTGCATAAATCCAGAATAAGCTAGAAACTGTTTGCACTGTTTGAACTCAAAAGGTGCCCCCCCCCCCCATAGGGATTATCCCCTAATAAAAATCCCCCGATAGAGGAGCTGGTTCCGCGCGTGTAAACATACAAAACAAAATAACCTATTCGGTATTAATGAGTCACAATAAGTCACTGACCTGACCCTCTCAGGTCTAGCTTTTATTGCTCATTATAATTAATGTATATGCATGTTGATGTGTGTGTCTATTCTCTCCTCTCTCTGTTATTTCCCTCCTTCTCCTCCTCCTTTACCTATCTGTCAATCAGCGGGAGGGTCCATCCATATGAACCTGGTCCTGCTCAAGGTTTCTTCCTGTTAAAGGGGAGTTTTTCCTTGGCATTGTTGCTTGTTGGGGGTCTGGTCCTGGGTTTCTGTAAAGCACCTAGGGAAATCTTTGAATGTAATTTGAAAGAAATTGCATCAAAATTAAGCAATTTGAATTTTAACTCATGTTATATATGATAGTTAATTAATTAATTAATAAGATAGTTAATTATAATCAGCAAGAAAAGCTAGACCTGAGAGGGTCAGTGGGGTCAGAGGTCAGGAGGCCTGTAGCTGTATACAGAGAGAAGCAGAGGAGGGGGAGAGAAGAACAAAACACTACACAAGAAAATGTGTTAACGCCACCATCGAATGGAGCATCACATGAATTGTAAAGACATAATTAATTGCGTTATACACGGTTAGATGATAGATGGTATGTCTTAGTTTGGTGCTTTTGGAATGATGTGGTCTCCTGAAACTACTGTTGTGTCTGAAAAAAATATCCATTTTTATCTGAACTTCATTTGCAGGGGGCATTTCTGACCTTTTGAGACTCTCCAGCTCAGCTCACCCATTCATCAGGATGAGGGATGTGTAGTCCACGCTGATGTGTGTATTCAGACCAGCTTGTGACTTTTGACACGAACTGTTTTTTTGCAACTTCCCTACTTCCAGCACTCACACACACACACACACACACACACACACACATATGGCTGACAGAAACTGCTGTTTCCCGTACACGCATGTTGTGAAATTGTGTAAAGGTTTAAATGTGAATGTGCTGTGACAAGGGTTTGCGCAAGCAAGCGGAGCTGGAGCTCTAAAAACACGCACGCTAGAGACAAATGTTCCATCAAGGCATCTAACGTGAAATGTCCATACAGTGGATACCTTGGAGAGCCTTATAAAATAAAATAAAATAAAACAATTTGAGCGGGTATAAAACCAGAACTTTTGCAACCTGCAATATCTCCATTTCAGTCTCACTAAGGGCACAGCACAGACTTGGATGTTGATTCAGCTCCCCAGCACAGGGGAACACATTTGCTTTTCACAACCTTCAGGTGGAGGGCCTAAAATAACCTTTCCACAACAGCTGGGATGACATTTATAGTGAGTAAACAGAGGCGTAATCAATGAAATGAATTAAAGCTTTGTTCCAATTAGTCGGCAGGGCCTCTCCAGTGAGCAGCTCCCTGGCTCGGTTTGCCCTGAACCCAACCAGGCCTGGAACTGAACTGGTATCTTTGCTCACACCTGTGTTTACCCCAGTATTTAAGGGGAAAGTTGCTGTTGTGTGAAAATCCAAATATTCCGGTTTTGCCGTCGGTGTCTGGCTCCCCACTGTTTATAATTTAAGTCAGGTCTCTGGTGTGGTGGCATTTAGTGGATTTTCCATAGTGCTCTTTTGTTTTTGTTTTTGTTTTTTAAACACGGACATTGGTGGTCTGTTGACTTACACTTAATATTTAGTGGCTTTTTGGTAGTTTTAGAGGAGCAACTCCCTCTTGTGAACATTAGATGAACATCCATTCAGATCATGATGATATAGGATGTGTTCAGGTAATCTGCTCATAGTCTAGTCAAACCTAAACTTCAGAATACCTCCATCCACACATCTATTTTATCCCTGTATTCAGTCTTTAAAGCCACAAGTGCTGAAAATCCACTTTTTTACATACTGTATGTTGTCCATGTTTCTGTGTGAAAGTTCGTTTTGAAGCAGTATCACAAGACCATTCTAACAGCTGTCCTCTTACTTGGACCTGCGGCAGCGTCCTCACTATGGGTGACCTCAGCTGCGTGCAGAACGCCATGGTCCACCAGGGGGGGTGCAGCCCATGCTTTGGGTGTCACCAGTGGGTTAGAGAGAAAGTATCCTGAATGAATCTACACCCAAGGTTTTCTGTCTAAAGTCTACCCAGGGTCAGCTTCTCTCATGGCATTTCAAACTGGGTATGATACATCATTGCTCCACATGTTTCATCTTCATTGGTTACTCCTGAGCAGCTCAGGTCACTTCCTACCCTGTGGTCAGCAGTTACAACATCTTCGGTTGTCGGGAAGACAAGCTTCGGTGTTGACATAACAGCATCTTCATGAAATTTGAAGAGCTTCCAAAAATCAGTAAGACAGCTGACTGTAATGGAAATGGTAATCTCCCCTCAGCCATACCACTGACCCACACATTAGTGTCTCATGCTGGGAGGATGATTTGCAAGAGGACACATCCCTGGAAGAATGAAGAAGTATTTGCGCCGAGTCAAATGCAGACCGAGAACATAACGGCCTGATGGAGGCTTACGTAACCTAAGCGGCCTTGACAATTCAATTCTCAGGTCAAGCTCAACCTGCTTGACTATTTTAGGGAATGTGGAAAAAGTTACACCATTTTGGAAGTTACTGTCATATCTGATGTCTCAAAGGACGGGAATGTATTTACCCATACGCCCCAAAGTATTCAGTTTGACACAGCAACCATTTCAATAATCAACAATGGAGAAACATTATTTAATGTATGAGAATAGCTCACAACCAGGTCAGTACAGTAAAAAATAGATTTTTAAATCACTCCCCAACACAAAACTGTTGTGATGAAGCAACCCTTTACACTCTTTGATTACTTTCCTGTAAGAAAGTAAAGGTTAATTGTTTCCCAATTAAGCATTAACATGGGTGGGTTTTAATTGCTTTATTATTGTATTTAATTTAATGCAATACTCTGTGCATTATAAGTTGTTTTTGTTTCTCTTCAGTCCTGTTTTTCTAAATTTCAACGTGGCTTCGAGAAACAGGCACTTTATTTATTGATGTATATTATTAAATTAAGTCAATAAGTCAGTTTTAGTTATCATTGTGCTACATTTACCTAACTAAATTATATTATTATTATTATTACTATTATTATTATTATTATTATTATTATTATTATTATTATTATTATTATTATAAATGCTGCGTCTATGTGAAACATGGCCAGCAGGTAGCAGCACCACCTCAGTGAAAGACAAGACCAGACAGGAAGAGTCAGAGACAAACATGATTTACATGAAACAGTGTAAAGAATGACACAGAACACACTGTTGAAACGTACAACATGTTGTCGAGAGATTAAATATTCTAGAATGGACTGAAAATCTCAATCAAGTGCTCAGGCACAGCAGGTGAAAAGTAAAGCCACAATGTAAATCATTAAAATCCTAATTGAATGAAGGGCTGGTGATTGTCAAGTGTTGTTTGACAACTGAATTGTTAACTGGACCTTGTGGACAAAAGGACACAAGCAATATAGGAAAAAAAAAAAAGAAAGCTCCTTTTGTGTGGCTCCATGTTCAAAATGCAAGAACTTTCTGTACTTCTACTTTTGTGATTTACTCTGATCCACTCCCAGTGTGTGGTTTTTCCATGCAATTTACACCACATTTAGTTATTTTTGTTTTGTTCTGTAGCCTACTTCCCCATATGACCAAGGAACATTTCATTTTTTTAACCATATAGCGTGTAGATGTGTATTTTCACTGTTCTCAATTGAGTATAGAGCATCAAAAATGTTTACACATATGAATAAAATGTAAATATAGAGCAAATTTATCAGGTTCATGTCTATAAAAGGGTCTCATTACTTATGGTATGACCAATGCACAAGTTAAATCTTACTTGTGTTCAAGTTGTGTCTCACACAGACAGGAAATAGAAAGGAGGAAGTGAGGTCCCACAACACTAAGCAGAGGAATGTTCCAGTGAGGGGGAGGAAAGCTCTTCAAAATCAAATCAAGACCCTTCTTGGTCCATTACGAACAGGTCAGAATAACAACAAGCTTATTTTCTTTGTCTAGCAAAGACGCTATTTTAATCACTTCTGAGTAATTTTGTATTGAATTAATAATTGAGGATGATCAATTGACCACACCCACATTTTTCCAAAACAAGTTATCTATCAGGGTCTGGTATCTCCCTCTAGGAGAGGCTTCATGTGCAGTCTTGTCTTTGTCTTGTCTACATATTCTTTTTTCCTCAACTATACATTCACTAGTGCCTCTATAGTCTAGAATGTTTTTGGGGTTTTCATGTTGGTTGAAAAGAGAACAGAGCAAGTGATTTATAAGATAATGAAACGTTGTTTTTTGTTTTTTTTTTCCTTCTTCTTCTTTTCTTCCCCTCAATATTTCACTTCTGCCAAAGGCCAGAAGATTTGTTGCATTAGGGCCACATTGCAGGGAAGAAGCTACGCAGCATAAATGAGAAACAGATGTGTGCAGGGCGTGTTTGCCATTAAAATCAAATCGTGAGAGAGAACACGAGGGCTGAAAAAAAAAAATAGATACCCCCCCGCACACACCCCAAAAAAAAGAAAGACTGATGGCAATAAAATAAGTAACAGTCACTTAAGTGGTGTGATGAAACACGGAGTAAACGTTGGACTTTAAATACGAGAGCTGATTAAGACAGAAACTGACTCATCCTGTGGACGAGCACGTTTCAAACTCTCACTATGCTTCTGACTGTGCTGACATAACTCATGTCTGGATAACGCACTCAGTTTCGAAGGTTTTAGACCGTTAAAAGCTTTTTATTTTTCAAATTAAGAGCATCATTCACGCACTTGAGAGATTACCCCATTCGCCTTTGCTTTAATGAATATCACTCTGGGCTGTTTAAAAAAGCCAAAATGTGGTCCTATTCATCAGGGCCCTTTATCACACTTACATTTACTATATTGACCACAGCCGCATCATACAGGATGTAGGGTGGAATTTAAAGATAGTTTTTGGACTTAAGGAACAATGGGTATGTGTGGTAAACAACCAGAGAACCACACAGTGTGACGCCTTCAGCGGCAACATGGAGGTGGTTCGTCCGTCCCACTCATTAGCTTAGAGAAGAAGAAAAACACACACACACACACACACACACACACACACAAGCGCAGAAGTGAGATAATAAATCTGTCTATTTTAAGTTGTGCACACACAAACCAGGACACGGAGATGTCAGCGAAATGTAGTGTGCACGTTCAGCCAGCGTCATATCCCGTAAACACGCTCACAGAAACACATGTAAAGTACACGCAGATCCCTCTGAGATAAACACACTCCACCAGCACCGGATGGAGATTTACAGTCCCGCGCTTTGACGGACGGGCCCTCGAGAAGTCCCATCGGCGTTCAATAACGCAATATGTGAACTCAGCAAGATCAGAGGAGCCCATGGAGGCAAAGCAAAGTGGGCTAATATTTCTTTTTTTTTTTTTTTTTTTTTTTTTTGAATGTGGATTCGAGATCAGAACCCTGGAGGCCATCCAGCTCCGTCTTTTTGTTCCTCCGGGTTGTTTCCTGGAAGAGCTCGCCCTTTGTTTCAGATTATCGCCTCTATGAGCTGCGAGACTTTTACCCCCCGTCGTGCGCGTTGTGATTTCTATTTCTCCTGTTTGGCCCGGGGTCCCCTTCGGACCTCTTTTATGAAAGATCTGGAAGGAGTGAAATACCTGTTTCTAACCCCTCCTCTCACAAGCATGTTGATGAGCCTACCTGTCTGTCTGGGATTATGTGCATCTACCAGTATTTCCAGTCCAGGCAGTCTCTGTGGCAGGATTATCTAGAGATAAGGAAATGAAGCTTTTCAATTTAAATAAAAAACAAGTTGCCTTTCAAGTACTGAATAATAACTCATTATCAGAGCATTATCAGACCACTACCTTTCATTTACATTCACCTCCTCATAGTTTCAAAATAATCAATAAAAACCTCCCGTGTGCTGATTTATGTTTGTTTTATTGCCGACATGTGAATCTATATTCATGATATAGATGACCCATTTCGACTGCCTCTATAATTTTGGCGAAAAAAAAAAAAAAAAAAGACAAACAAAAAAAAGGTGGGGGGTTAGTCTGATAGAGAGTCTCATTTCTCCAAAGTTAGAATGTGACCTTTAATTTCATAATTTTCGAAGTTTCATGTGCTGATTGACATCACTTCTCTGAACAGTATAGGGCGTAAGGTTATCACCCACTGGGATATCACCAGAAGTTCTCGATGGTTTCTACACACGGATAAGGCCACCAGCTGTTTCCTCCTCATTACTGCTCGCAAAACTTTCTTGGCCCGACTTTTATTTTTGTTCGACAGATCATTAACCCACCCCACCGCGAGTCAATTACAGGAATGAGCTGATCCGTGTCTGTGGGATGAGTACTGAGACTTTAAGACACAGGAAGAGGAAATACTAAAGCGGTATCCAAAACATTTTGGAGACGGACATGCTGTAACCCAACACCGAAACATTTGGAGTCGATAAAACAGCTGAAAAATTCAAACATCACGGCCACCAAAGTTTTCCAACTCAGTGCCAGTAAATTCCTTCTCTAGTGAGTACCGGTAGTTCTGTTTCAAAGACCAGCTCCTTCTGGTCAGTTCTGGTTAGAACACATACGTACATAGAGTATTTTTTAGAGTACTTTCTGTGTGTGTGTGTGTGTGTGTGTGTGTGTGTGTGTGTTACCCACACAAAGCACGTGACATGTTAAAACCAAATATAACCAAGAGGAAGTTAACCTTTAACAAGTACTTCAGTAAAGCAGTTCTGCAATTTAATTCTGAAGGGAACTAAACACACACACACACACACACAGAATTATGAAAATAACACTAAAACTTCATGTCGTGGAATGTTCCATTCTTTAACGAACTGACTGACTGATTAACTACTTGTTGTGCACATTGGAACATATGAGTTTCCTTTAACTCTTCCTGGTTTCTACCCATTTATTTTAATGTTGTTAAAAAGTCACTGTGTCATGGTGCATTTATGGACACACCGGGATCAGTGACAGAAGCTATTTCAGAGTCTGAATCATCTTCCTGTTAAATAACCTGGAATGGAAAAGTGGGAAATGAAGGAGCACTGATTTGTGGTTGGCTGTGGAGACAGAGTTATTTGAGTTTTGTTTTTTTTGTTTGTTTGTCCCCCCCCCCCCCAAGCTAGCTTCCTTCGACAACCGTAGCCCTTCCACGGCATTGCTATTCCATGGAATAATGCTGGGAAATCACCGGCAGGCATGCTTTGACCCATCCCATCCCTTAACTGATCTTGATCCACATCGGCTGCTGCGAAAGTGAATCAAAACCACTTGAACCGTGGGCCATATGTCCTGATACTTTGACCAGCCACTTCCACCTCCCTTCTCGTGTTTTTCCATGAAATTCCCTAGAAATGAATGTAGTGTTTTCAAATGGAAAAGAGCAATGAAAAAAAAAGGTTTTCCACCATGAGAAATAAAAATGTGTCCTCCCCATTATTTTGAAATATGAATAAATAAAACAACAACAATAATAATAATAATAATAATGATGATGATAATGATAGTGGTGATAATAGTAATAATAGTAATAAATAATAATAATAATAATAATAATAATAATAATAATAATAATAATCTGAAATCAGCCTTCTGCCTGTCTCATAATCTGGGTCAGGTGACATCAGTGATGTCAGACTCTTATACAACAGTGACTCAAGCAGGCAATGTACAGGAAAACTGTGCTGACATGTTGACAAGGTGTTTTGATTTTGAGAGCTTTCCTTCCATTCAGACTCATCAGGGCGTGTTGTCTGTAGGCAGTCGGAGCAGGTCTGGTGGGGGGGACAGGCCGCTGTGGCGCGCGGGAAGCGGAGCCTGCTGAGTCAGAGGCCCAACTGCGTCTCTCAGGTGGGGGGGGGGTTGAGACCATTACTTTGAAATCAATAAACACGTTATTCAAGGAGGCGCTGATGTCAAACCAAATGTGCACACACACACACACACCTGAAAGCAAATTATATTGTGCAACTACAGGCACCAATAAAAGGATCTGATATCAGTCCACTCACATTATTTCTGTATTCAGTCTAACTTTTTACAAGGGTTACAAGGGTTCATGGTGGTGGGGTTTTTTATTATGTATGCTCCTCCTCTCCTCTCCTCTCCTCTCCTCTGGTGTCGTTAACACATTTTCTTGGGTTGTTTTTTTTTTTTTTTTTTTTGTGCTTCTCTCCCCTCCTCTTCATCTCTCATCCAGTCGCTCATAGTTGACCTCTGACCCTGCTGACCTTCTCGGCTCTAGCCTTGCTGGCTCAGTATAATTCACATATTCACATCCGTGATGCATGTGTCTATCCTCTCCTCTTTCTCTTCTCCTCCTCCTTGACCCATCTGTCCATCAGCAGGGGGGGGCCCTCAAATGAGGAGGGTCCTGCTCTGAATGACGATTGTCTGCGAAATTCAGTGATCCGATATCAGCAAAATACAACAAATTTGCCTCTGTATGAACTATAAGTGTGTCCTGTAGATTACCAAAAAATTCTGCGAGGGCAGACAAGACAACACCTACATTTACTGTATGCTCCTAATCACGTGTTTGGGGGCCGCTTAATGTGGAAAAAGTGACAAATAGAAGAAATGACAGCGAGTACCGATATTTTTTGTGAAACCTGTAAGAGCCATCCGCAGTTGTACAGTCTCATGTGATGCAGACACCGTTTGCGGTCGTGAGTCACTCTGCCTGCCTCTTTGATCTTACCAGCTCGCATCATGTGAGCTTCTGCCGCAGCGGTTTTGACGCTGTCGATCGTGCACTGTACCGGGCTCACTGTAGCCTCAAGAGCGAGAAAAGAAGGGGGGGGGGCGGGACGGGGGGGGGCGCGTCTGAGGTTGGTGGAAACAATGTCTCGTTGGGGCCTGGGAACTTCTTTGTAATTTCCTGATTTCAAACAATGTCCTGAAACTGAAAGAGAGAAACGGCTTTACGGGACACCTATGTGATAGCACGCGGCTGCAGCGCAGGAAACCTCTGTCCGTGATGTCACAGACGTGTCATTAACAGTAACAGCGTCCAGGCCGACAAGTCCTTGTTATGGTAACTGTTAAATGCAACTGTTAAAACACCCAAGACTGATTCGGTCTGTGATGGAAACGTCCCGTTGAATAGATGTTTGAAGGGTTTTGATGAAGCTTTGGGTTAATGGGTAAACATTGCTCCGAGTCCTCACCTGGGCCTGTAAAGACCCCTACGCGCACTCCTTCTGATGCACAGACCGCAGGAGCTGTCAGCGATCTGGGTTTGCTGCATGCTGACTTCCTCCTGCTCACTTCTGTTTCATTTCCTGCTGCCCCACTCGTGAGACGGGGCTGAGCACGACCGTGCAAATGGCGGCCACTCCGCAGGAGACTGGTGAGGCTCTGGGCTCTCAGAGAGGGACGCCTGGCGTCCAGGAGGGCCAGGACGGGGGGCGCGAAGGGGGCGTCGCTTCCTCTGCGCAGCTGGTGGAGAAAGTCTGAGCGCTCCTGCTGCCTCGCTGGTTATCCATTGTTGTCCGGTGTGGTTGCTGGTGTCTTTTGTAGTTTGAGTTTTACACGTTTTACGGTGCAAGGCGTATTGTAAAGGTCATAAAGCTTCCATTCGTTCAGATCCTTTATTTTAGAGCGTGGGGATGCACCGGATGTGACATCTGACCACAGGTATTCATTTAATAAATCATTTTATAAATCTTCTCACCTCCGTTCATCTCCCCTTTTCTCCCCTCCTCTCCCCTCCTCTCCCTCCTCTCCTCTCCCCTCCTCTCCTCTCCTCTCCTCTCCCCTCCTCTCCTCTCCTCTCCCCTCCTCTCCTCTCCTCTCCTCTCCTCTCCTCTCCTCTCCTCTCCCCTCCTCTCCTCTCCTCTCCTCTCCCCTCCTCTCCTCTCCCCTCCTCTCCTCTCCTCTCCTCTCCCCTCCTCTCCTCTCCTCTCCCCTCCTCTCCTCTCCTCTCCTCTCCTCTCCTCTCCCTCCTCTCCTCTCCTCTCCCCTCCTCTCCTCTCCTCTCCTCTCCTCTCCCTCCCCTCCTCTCCTCTCCTCTCCTCTCCTCTCCTCTCCTCTCCTCTCCTCTCCCCCCTCCTCTCCCTCCTCTCCTCTCCCCTCCTCTCCTCTCCTCTCCTCTCCCCTCCTCTCCTCTCCTCTCCTCTCCCCTCCTCTCCTCTCCTCTCCTCTCCTCTCCTCTCCTCTCCCCTCCTCTCCCTCCTCCCTCTCCCCTCCTCTCCTCTCCTCTCCTCTCCTCTCCCCTCCTCTCCTCTCCCCTCCTCTCCTCTCCTCTCCTCTCCTCTGGTGTCGGTAACACATTTCCATGTGTGGCGTTTTGTGCTTCCCTCCCCTCCTCTTCATCTCTCATCCAGTTGCTCATAGTTGACCTCTGACCCTGCTGACCTTCTCGGCTCTAGCCTTGATGGCTCAGTATAATTCACCTATTCACATCCATGATGCATGTGTCTATCCTCTCCTCTTTCTCTTCTCCTCCTCCCTTACTCATCTGTCCATCAGCAGGAGAGTCCCTCTAATGAGGAGGGTCCTGCTCAAGGTTTCTTCCAGTCAAAGGGGAGTTTTTCCTTGCCATTTCTGCTTGTTCGGGGTCTGGCCCTGAGCTTATGTAAAGCATCTAGAGACAAATTGGATTGTAATAGATGCTATATAAACAAAAAAAAAAAATGGAACCATTCCCATTAGAAACAGTTTCCATAAAGGTGTGCAGATAGAAATGGCAGTTCCCAATTGGTTAGTCTTGGTTAGTTAACCATAAGAGAATAAATGGTGTGGAGGGGTCTTGGTTACACACACACACACACACACATGTTTCATGTGACGCTGAATATATCGGGCTTTGTTTTGACGCTCTTGATTGACAGGCGCCAACAGATTCTGCTGCAACAGACATGTTGACACGGGTGACGTTACTCCGAGACCATCAAGGCCCAGCAGGCAGGGTCTACGCACGCAGCTCCACCCGGGGGCAACATAGCGCGCATTCTTCAGTGCCTCAGCAGACAGGCATGCAGGTTTGTGCGTTTGTCCGTGTGTGTGTCCCCACACCACCCCCCCACCCCCCACCCCCACCCCCACCCCCACCCCCTTTCACGTCAAGTGTTTCCCTCCGTGCAACACCAGCCTGGCCGGGGCACACGTGGGTTTCCTGCCTCGGTCATATAAGCAGAGCGATGACCGCTTATATAATTAGACTGCTGGACTCTGACTCTGAAGTCGAGCCAAGTCCGGGTCCCGCGTCCAGTCAACAGCCGCGTTTCGACGGCGGCGTCCGTCGACCTCCCGTTCCTAGAAAATGCGGGCCAGCATGGCAAGGGGGGAAAAAAAAAAAAAAAAAAGGAATGTTTTCCCGCTGAGCCCGCATACACAAACACACGGCGGCGCCTGCATCATTTCCTGCCATAAACCCAAAACAGGTTCTCATCTGCTGATGCCACGTCGCGTGATCTTTCTTATAATTTGTCAATGCCAAGACACACCCATGTGTCCAGGTTTCATCAGCACAGGCGCGTGTAATGTGCGCATGTGTGTGTGTGTGTGTCCGCAGAGGGAAAGTCGTGCAACAGAGCTTCAAAATAATCGCATCCAGCGCGCTGGGTTTCGCTGCACCCGCTCTTTATTCTCGTGATTTATCGCCCATCCTCGTCCGAGTCCGTGCATATATTTGTTTTTTAAATCCTCAACTTCACATTTATGGTTATTATGGGTCATCCAGCCAAGTTCAAACTATGGTTACGGTCACCACAATGCCTCAGAGATGTCACAAGGTCCTTACGTACAATGTTATATTTTAGTCTCTGTCCATACAACATTTTCCCAACAGCCGCCTGACTTTTGCAACTATGTTCTTTTTTTTTTTTTTTTTTTTTTTTTTTCCTTTTTGTTCAGCGTTTTCTTGATGCTGGAGTCAAGAAAATTAATATGAGGCAACCCGGGCGAAGGTTGCCTAATAGCTCTGCTTCGTGAATTTTCCGGCTTTTCCACAGAGTGATCTGGGTTGGCACCCGCTTCCTTTACACGTGATTACATTTTTTTTTTTTTTAAAACAGTCCCCATGAGGACGGAGAGACTGATCTGATCGCGGTCTCACTGCTGTGCTCATGAGAGCCGCAGCAGAAGTCGGAATTCCACCTTAAATGCAGGCCGAGCCCCCGATAACCCAGAAAAGTGAGGAAAAGCTGCATATCTCGGTTTTATTGGCCAATTAGTTGCGCAACACGTTGTGAGAGTTGCTCAACTCTGTCAGAAATGATGTTATTAGCTAGTATTGTTCACTAAAATTAAAAATGGCGACTGCTTTCCTGGAGTTTGCGATTTTGAGTAAAGTTCCGTGTTGTACGGGGTGTGACGTAAATGCCAGGTCAGGCAAATGGAACGCCATCACAAATGTCCTTCCTTCTGTGATAAACCTCCATAAACAGTCTGCGGTAGATACCACTTTGATTGAACCCACATGCATAGCTGATTTTCATCCAAATGATCACGCCTCAGTTACGAGCACCACCTCCCTGATTTTCTTATGAACTGAGGCAGCTCGCTGAGTACATAGAGTGGGTATTCACCTTTAAAGACGAGGAAACAGAGAAGCTTTTATTCGCTTTGGGATCATTTGATGATTCACTGTTATAAGAATTTATTTTTGACAGTTATTGCATCAAACGGAAAAGATACAAGAGTAATTGTTGCGCTGACACTAAACTAGTATCGGCTACTTTTCAGGGTTGGGGGGGGGTACTGAGGCCTATTGTAGTGGTCACTGAGTGAGAGGCTTACACCCTGGATAGGTCACCTATCCATTGCAGGACACACATCCATCCGCTCCTAGGGGCGAGTTTCCCGTCAGTCCCAAGTGTATGTTTTTGGACTGTGGGAAGAAACCAGAATGCCAGAGGAAAACCCACACAGGCGTGATGAGAACATGCAAACACTAAAACAGAACGGCCCAGATTCGAATGAAACCAAGACTTTTCGAACCACAGCGTCGCCCCTGCTGGCCACAGATGGATTTTTTCCACAAGTGATCAATTCCTCATAGTTGGTGCCCAGACCTTTGGAGTGTGAGGAACGCTCGCGTTGTGG
This sequence comes from Lagocephalus sceleratus, assembly GCA_911728415.1. Lineage (NCBI taxonomy): Eukaryota > Metazoa > Chordata > Actinopteri > Tetraodontiformes > Tetraodontidae > Lagocephalus > Lagocephalus sceleratus. The sequence goes on from CAJVRN010000194.1 coordinate 11,189,008, forward strand.
CGACACCTGAAAGAGCAGGGGACCCCGAATGTGCGCTCCATGCCGCTCAAAATGGATCTGCAATATGGAACATACAAACAGCATCTTGTATTTTTTTTCCATCCACGTGAAAAACACACTTTCTCATACACACTCGCCATGCCTTCCTATTACATCTTTACACCTTGGTACAGATTCACACACTCACAAGAGAGTCTTTCAGATGGGAGGACGGAGTGGGCAGCATGTGTGGGAGAGGACTGTGTCATATGCATCGGCCCTAGGTGTTGGTGTGTAACTATGTGTGTGTGTCAATAGTGCTGTAGTGGGAAATACAAAGTGTATGTGAGAGAGAGGAAGAGTGCTGAGAGACTGGACAAAAGACTTTCAGTGTCTCTCTGTTCTCTCTCCTGTGTCTTCCAGGGTGACAAGTACATTTTAGCTGGTCATTATTATTATTATTATTATTATTATTATTATTATTATTATTATTATTATTATTATTATTATTATATTATTATTATTATTATTGGGTTGTTATTTTTTTTTGCAAAAGCCAGAATAAAAAATGCTCCAACACATGTCGCTATCATGTTATTTTCTTTCCCAACACTGATCACTCTCGCTATCACCAGGAGAGTCCTTGATCATCCAGCCATCTAAGGTTCAGCCTCCTCATGCCATAAACTCTAAATTTTACAAGACACCATAACCAAAGTCCCTGGACTTTAGATTGTTATAGATTTATAGGGTTTCACTTTAGAAGCGATGCTTTATTATTTTGTCTGCGAGTGCCAACCTCAGATCCTGTGGCACAGTCAGAAACATACTTTTCCTTTTTAAGAAACCGTAGGTCGGGGTGGTGGTGGGGGGGGGCTACACTTATCCAAGATAGCGATCAAAAGGAAGAAGTGGTGCTAGCCGATATGAGCTGAAACAAGGAGACATTTGCAGGGAACACGACTTTCACGTTGAGAAGTGGAAGATTAAAGGAGACAGTGTAATAACAGTTAATGATACATGGACTCTGTTGGCTCGAGTTGCACACACTGCTGGCAGCTATAGTATCAAAGTTAATGTGTTAACATGGGCTGATTCACCTTTGGATTTTTTTTTTTGGTGTTTCTTTGCTTAATGCTATCAGCGCATATGGAATGATATGACAAAAAAAGATATGGCTTTTCCGTTTTATATGAATATAGAGAATATAGAGACAGATTTGTTTTTTAGTCGTTCAAGCCCTCTCCCGATTGGACTATGCTGACTGTGAAAACAATTACATGCAAAAAAAGACTTTATTCATGAAGTGGAACTTTTGCTTTTAAGTTATAACATACAATTTATATTATCTCTAAATGTCAAAGTAGCCTATTGTGTTTGCAGTTTATGCTGGCTAATAACACCAATTTTTCTATTGTTTCAATTGTTTTATATAAACGTAGAACAAGTTCAGCTCTGTAATTGTTAAATATGTTTAACGTTGCCTTTGGTATTGGAAAAACAGGCTTTAGCCCCACTCCTTTACCTTGCAAACAGGTGATGTCACCCTTTTGGAAGGCGTTGCCCCGTCAGTCAGATGATTGTCACCTGATCACACCAGGATGTTGACTTTATTTCACTTAAGGACTTAATAAGTTAAGTCCAAGCATAAGTAAGACAAGTTAGAGTTTAAAGTGTTGGTGATACTTGCCTTTTTGTGTTTTAAATTGATAGCAATAAGTAATCTATTGTAGCATGTGGGTGTGTCTGACGTGATTCAAACCGAGTGCTCTTGAAAAAACGATTGCGTTTTTTACTCTGAGGTCAACCTCATGCATGTGTTCTAAAATGACATGATGTGGTAATCTGGGTGGACACTCAGCAAATGAGGTAGACACAGAAGTCACAACAAACTATATGGATTTGTTAGTGAGCTGTAACCTCCTTTTGGCGCTGTGAGATATTTGTGAGCTGGTTAAAAAAAAAGAGCTCTTTTCCTTGCAAATCTTCTTTTCGACCTTCACACTTTACTTCACCGGAGCTAAACCAGCTTTGAATAAGTATATATATTTTGAGTTATTCCAGCAAAAGTGAACATTTTGGACCGTGCCCTAAAAGCCTTATATCCATGTCAATGCTATGCTGGACAACAGACTTTAAACAAGAGATGATAAATACTGCTCCAAAAGAAAAGAGAGACCTGAAATACACATCCTGAGTCTTAATGGAAAAAATATTCCAGTAAAAACTAGACAGATAGAAAAATCGCCATCCCCCAACTCACAATAAAACATTTCTGAGAGGATATCACGCCTGGTTAAAAGGAGTTGTGGGTTATTGCATTCCTAATTTGAAAGTATTGACGTCATCAAGGATGATATATTTGAATAGAGTCAGTGTTATGGCTCTTTGTTTCCTGGACGTTACTAGAAAACATTGCAAATAGAATCTTCCCTCTCATTCCTTGTCTACAGTTTTGTTTCCCGCATGTGACAAAATGCAATCGCCGCATTTTACCAATCATCTAATTTGAGGGGATTTTATAAATGTCGGTTTCCCAGGGAGAGCGCGCTCATTTACTGGCAGCTGCCCGCGCCAGCAGTTCAGAACATTTTGTTTCACTGGTTTGATTTTCCTCCTCTGGTTTCCCATTCATCCCTCCTCCTCCTCCTCCTCCGCTCGCCGGCCAATCTTCGTTCTGCGCTCCTTTTTTTTTTTTTTTTTTTTTTCCATGCTCGCAGGAAGAGAGTGCTGTGCCTGCTCTGGGAAGGAAAAGGGAAGGGAAATGGAAGGCTGGGAGGGTGAGGGAGAGGTGAAGAGAAAGAGGGGAGTTTCAGCAAATCGACGAGGGTGATTCAGCGACCTGCATGTGCACGAAGCTCTGAAAGCGCTCGTGTCATTTCCTGGAATTGACGGAATGCCTCAAAGGGGTTACCATAGGGCGCAACGTGCAATAAAGTGCTACAATGGAACAAAATCGCTTCATTCCTCGCCTGTTTGCCTTCACACAACTCCCGCCCGCTCCTCTCACATGCTGTGCCCGCTCTCTGCAACTCCAGTTGCTCGCTTCATCCCCTGGTTATCCTGTTTATTCGTTGCGATGTCAAGGTTTTGCCAACACCGCTGAAATCTGATCGCGTTCGGCTAGCGCCGGCCCCGAGGAACGGCGCGATCGCATTTTCCTGCCGTTAAAACAAAACAACAACAGCAAAAAAAAAAAAAAAAAGAAGAACCTCAGCACATCTGCTGGCCTCCAGCGGAACGCTCAGGTTGAGTCCTGGAGGGTGGCCAGGGAGCATACTTGTTTTTATTTCTGGTAGAATCACGGCCCATCGGGGCTGGCCTAGTGGGAAAACACCCGCGCGTTCGGTGAGTCACGTAGCTAAGGACGCCGATATCTCCCGACTACACACACCGCTGACCTTGGACAGCAGCACACGCACACACACACACGCACACACACACACACACGGGTGGGTACCAACATGCTGATAAAGCATTTGCTGTGCCAACAGACGGCCGTTTGACGGGACAGCTGCGCTTGAACTGTGTTTACCCTGAGAAACTCCTACTTTTTATGGTTTTACGTGTGTTTGCACTCATAGTGTACGTCTTTTATTGATGCTTATCATAACGTATATCTCTGGTCCCAGTTTGCGATGGTGTTAGCGGGATTGTCATATTGTCCTCTTAAAACCAAAGGAATAAAGAAATAAATCCAGTCGTAATGGAGCATTGCTGCTTGGCTGCACAGCCTCCTGCAGGGTGATGGCCCTCTCCCAGGAGAAATGCCCCCTATATTTTGGGAGGAACAAGATATCCGAGGGTCTCTTTCACAATAAGGACTAGACCCGGTCCTTGAGGGCCACAACACAGCCAGGTTTTCTGTCCTACCGGGCAGAAAAACGCTTTCGCAAAGGGAAATGGGACCCCACATGGACATGGTAGGATTGAAAATCCGTCTGGATTCCGGACCCTAATTTACATTTTATTAAAAAATAAATCAATTTTTAAAATAAAAGCAGAAATAAGACACATATTGCTTAGATTGGGTCAGGGGAGTGCTGAAGTTTGTCCCAGCAGTCACTGGGTGAGAGGCAGGACAGGTCGTCACTCCATTGATTTATTGAAACACTCGTAGTTGGAGCAGTTACAGCCCCCAACAAAATGCCCAATTGCACTATGGGAGGAATCCAGAGTATCGTGCTAACTACTCGACCACCAATAAGAGCTTGCACGCAGTTTTCTAATTTTCACAGTTGGATCAGGTTGCATGCAAGGAAGCACCGGTGCAAGGAACTAGGTCACTGCGAGGCTGGAGATCTAATTAAATATCAGAGACGTGACAAAAACATTCGCACGAGTTCAAGTACGTAAATAATGCACAGGTTCAACAAGTCAAAATGACCCTTGAGAAAGTACAGTCAATGCCAAAGTCAACACACATGCCTTCCTGAATGTAAATACAGGTTGACAACAATGTGCAGTCCATTGGTAACACCCAAGAGAAGGAAAAGCAGATTTTACTAGAAAACATTTACAAATTCTTCATAAAATCACAATCTCTCGACAGATGAACTCTGTCAAATTCATATAAAAAGGGAAACTGTGGTAATGAACGACTCACAATTCCGCTAAACTTACTTGACTTGCCAATGAGGAAATGGTGAGATTCTTTAAAATATAAAGGGTTTTATATATTCCACAAAAACAGAGAAATGTGGTCTTGCTCTCGTTCTCGACACATGATCCAGGTAAAACTTTGGCCTCGCCGCATTAAGGAAATGGACAATTCTATCTCTTTATTCAAAAGTTAATATCTAACTCTGACTTTTAGTTTAAACTTATGTATAATCCATCCATCAAAGTAGGAAGACTGGTCATATTGTTAACCTTGGAAACATGGAAATACTCAAATACTTCTGTAAAGTGTCTGCAATATGTAATGTATTTATCATGGGCTCCAAACTACCAGTAATCAGCCTCTCACGTCTACATGATTGCTTAATTCTCTCCCTCCTGTTTCTCTTCCTTTTCTCAGCTTGCAAGTAAAACAAAGTCTTACAGGTAAACTGAAACTATACGGAAAAAAAAGACCTTCATGAGGCAGAAAATGAGGAATTTGTCTGGCAGCTGACACTGAGAGTCCACAACTTCTGCCTCCGCTGGTGCAGAACGGACTGAAACCATATTCAACAACGAAGTCTGCTTTCGCTTACAATGCGAGGACCAATCAATCATCAAGTGTTTTTAATATATGCGTGTTTTGTTTCTTCAGGTTTTGCAGCTCATTGACACAGTTCAGCTTTATTTGTAAAGCGAAGGAAAAAAAAAAGTTGACAGCTCATTGTCTGAACGTGAAGCTCCCAGCCTTCAGAACAAACCCTGCGCAAACGAGAACAACCAGTTTTGCATCATGCCTTGACCTCTTCCCCCTTTCATCCACAGCACTTGTTTTGAGCACACTGTCACAAGAGACTGTTTTAACGATGAACTAATTCCATTCACTGACTTAAAGTGTCTTCTAACTTGTATTTTACATCTGACCCTGAGGAGAAGGGATCCTACATTCTTTATCGTTCATTTCTAATCTCAGATAGCACAATTGAACACTCTCAGTGGTTATAAAAAAAAAAAAGGTCTGCAAACTTGCAAACTGAAAACAGGACTAGGACCGTATGACTTGCAATATGCTCCTATATGATGACACACAAAATTTCTGGTCAGTCATCACGTAGGCCAACCTCTGGGATTACTGGTAGAGGTCCCCCCATTGCTGATTGTGATGTAAACAGAGGTTGATGTTACAAGATGCAGGGTTTTTTTCTTTTTTTTTTTGTCTCCATCGGTCGCACGCTTCTACAAGGGTCAGCCCTCAAAGCCGGGGCGAGGGTTCACGACCCGACCGAGGCCCACCCCCGGTTGTCTTTAGCGCCGTCTCATTTTCCGAATTGGTCTAATCGCTTGCTCGCATCCCAGTCCGACACGCGACATGTAGACAATGTGTTTGGAGAGGCAGGTGCTTTCCCACAGCCGGTGACTCACTTCACTCCAGCCTCTCCGCTCCTGTCCTCCTTTCTTAGTCACCTGATTAATCCGGAGATGCGCGTGGCCCGGCACAGCGCCTCAGCGGCCGTGTTGGCTGAGCAAACCTGCCTCTGATCTGTTGCCAAGTGACCGCTGATCCCCCGCGCCCGCTTAGGTGCGCAGTTTGGCCCGTCACCATGGCGATGCTGCGCCGGGTTAAATATTTGAAAGTGTCACATATTAGGCTGACCAAACAGCGCGGAGAGGTGAAACGCAAAAGGTCGGGAAACAGAAAGAAGCTCAAGGGAAAGAACTCAAAACCCGCTTAAATCAAACTACAAATGTGTGTCATGGGTCATCAATTATTGATGACGGCTGTGTGATGGTGAAATATCCCTTCGCATCAGTCCAGGGTGAGTCAGCCTCCCGAAAGTTCCCCTAGTTTTCCTTTCTTTTATGGAAGAACATCAAGTGTTACTCAAGGAAGAAACTCCTGAACGAGGATTATGTGGCAAGATTACCTCGGTTACCTTTATTAACTCCACAGACTGGATTAGAGGTGGCACAAGTTACATTTGCAGTTTACTCCATTACTTTTCGAATACAGTACAGCGTCTGATAGCGTACAGCCGAGGCAAAGATCAGCCTCCTTTGGTAAATCATCCATTTATACAACTCAATGGCAAACAGCCATACACAGAGGCAGTTCTATAGCCTTGTTTATGACCTTTTGTAACCCTTTGTAACGTACCCATCGGGCCACAGATTTTGCCTCAGCCGTTACTCGAGCGTCTTTCAAAATACCAGTGACGTAGCACTGGGCGACCATGCCCCAACATGTCGGAGAACTGTATGTACCGTGTGCTGTCACTGGAGGAGTCTTGGCATGGAGTAGTTACTCCATTAGTCATTCAAGAGAGGGGAGGGAAAGAGGCCAAAGGTTAAAGCATATTTTAGGTTAAATTGGTGCATGTGGCTATTTTGGTACCTGCTAAATCCCACTGAACTCTGCTTATGATGTGACTGGATGCTTTATATTGACTAAAGCAGTGCCAGTGCTGGATATAGGCCAGTATTACAACTTCAATTAATGTTTATTCATATATATATATGATCCCCCTACTCAATGTTGTCTAATGCTTAACATCCAAAGGAACAGAAAACAAGCATTTAGTTCAATAAGGTTCTGATTCTAAGAGCATAGCCCTCTTGTCTCATGTGAAATCTTCTAATATGATTCATCCACTACCACCACGGTTCTGAACGACACCAAGCTGCGCGATGACCATGTTGGGTCAAAGTAGAAATGTCGAAACTTGAATTATTGGACAGTCTCAACACCATCTCGGGAGTGTTTACTGCTAGGTGCCAGCCAGGCGAGCACAATTAATGGAACGTTTCTTCTGGCCAAAGCACAGCGTTCTCGATAGGTGAGGTGGCCTCAGGGTGGACATTCCATTGGCCGATGGATTTGGCACTGCAGTCATTTCCGCCGTTAAAAGGCTGCACGTTGCCAAGCTTCTCAGAACACAAATGATGGTAAAGCTTCGCTACATTGATCTGATACAACTTTAGTAAACGATGACATTTTCTGATCAACATCTGTTGCAATCATTGCATCCCACATGTGGAAAATTCTGTCAGTGGCGTACAAATGTGGTGCAGTGGTGTGTATGAAGGCCAAACTTAATTTAAATTACTAAACCGCACAAAACGGATTTCTCTCCAAAAGACTTTTTCCCATTTTCTTTTTCTCTTTTCAGTGGGACCCCCCCCTGCATGAGCCTGGTCAAGGGTTTCTCCCTGTTAAAAGAGTTTTTTGCTGCTTTTTTGCAGGCTCTGGGTTTCTATAAAGTGACTATAATGAATTAAGTTAAAGTGGGAATGAAACTTCCAGAGGGAGGGAAGTACTTTCTACACGCTGTACAAACCACGACACATGATCTCACCAATCGAAAATCATGACCAGCCATTCCACTACGCAGAGCCCCAGCGTTTCTACCACTACAATCCATGAAGGAGACCACAAGCATGCTTAGCCGTAGAGAAAAACAACAAAAAGTATTATTCCAAGGAAACAAACAATTCAGTTGATTCACTAAAATGTAAGTGTGGCGCTACTGCAGAGATACCAGCAAGAGAGACAGTAACAAACAGTAAAATAGACTAAATGTAAGCAAAAGGCACTAATATCATAACCAATGACCCTGAAAAACACGATTAAAGAAAAATGAAGCAAGAACCTGGAATCCATCACTAGCACCACTATCATTTCATACTGTTTATGAATCCTTACAAAGTGATATTCAGCACACCTCAAGTGTTTAAGCTGCTCCAGTGCTTTAGTGCTGTTGCCCATGGTGATTGAGACTGGTGCGTCATCACCAATGGTAACAGGATAAATCACAGAATCAATTCTAAATATGACGTTATTGTTGTTGCAATGTGGTTTTCTGTTTATCATTGTGTTTTTGCATGCATGCGTGTGCGTGTGTGTGTGTGTGTGTCTGTGTGTGTGTGGGAGACTGCCCCTCCCTGTTTTGAGTGACTTTCCATACCACTGCGGTGAGAGACGGGAACAAGTAGAACAAGATGACCACAAATCAGAGAAAAACATATTACCAATATACATGTTACTGTAATCACTTCAGCCCTCATGCATCAGTTTAAGAAAAATCTCAAATAAACACAAAAAAAATACAACGCTATCATCGCCGCATGGTTTATAAATAGCTATTTTATTTATTCCCAGCTACCGAACATGAGAGGCCTGCCGGCTTGATGGTACGTGAATGAAGCATTACGTCATGGCAACTTTTAATGTATGACATGAAACATCACATTTTACACTCCAAATGTTTTCTCAAGTGACATCTTTCCTGTTCTGTTTTTCTTTAAACTGATATTTCAAAATATTTTTGTGAAATAAATCTATTCTTGATTACAGAAGCATCAGACAAGAAACATAATATTTTTTGTTTTTTTTCCTTTTTATTATTAAATTGTTGTGGAATATTGAATGTGTGTGCTTTCCCCACACCTTCTGACTGCGTTTCTTGTATTTGCCGCAGGGCAATTTTCTACTCGTCTATTTACATGTGTCTCAACACCACAGCTGTCAATTTAGGCGGACTCTTTTTCTTTCTCTTTCTTTTTTTTTTATCTCACTTGCGCAACATCTATCAGCCCATATGCTTCGTCATTGCCAGTATAAATTATGACTCATGTGAGCACACAAACCTTGCAGCAGTCGGAGCAGATAATAATAATGTTGCTGATACCAGCACAGCAATCTCGTAAAGAAAATGTAAATTCGGGTCACTCCTTCATTTAAAGGGTTTTTCCATGACGGGAAAATCTTTGGCCCAGATTCTTACTGGCAAGCAGCAATAATCTCATAACATACTGTATATAAGTGTTTGATTAAGTTATGAGATACTAAAAAAAAAGGTAATTATATACATTGTGTATATATTCAGTCTCCCCTTGTGCTTCAGATGTAAGATTTCCCAGAGTTGGATTGATTTATAACACTCCTCAGGCAGCAAATCTGTAATTATGTGAAGAAAAGAGCATATATGACACATGAAAATAGGTCCACATGGCTGGTAAAGCACAAAACAGCTATATAATGGCACTTTACTTCCACATGCCTACAAAAGTGAAGCATTTCACATAGCTACCTAAAAATACACACTTTTTTTTTTTTTTTTTTTTTTTTTTTTAACTTTAACTACCCGCCCCCTTTGAGCACAGTGAAACCTGAGGCAGAGGGAGGGTCGTCCCAGAAAACTCCTCCCATACCTCGGTTTGAGTTTCTGCTGCAAGGATATAAAAGCAGAGGAGAGCAGAGCAAAAGGTTTCAACACAAGTCTGAACACAGATATCAAATAGTTAACTGTGGATCACAACTCAGACTTTTTCTTTTTTGGCTGAAGGGTACAGCATGTCCGAAATGCTTGACAACATCCTCAAAAAGGTGAGTCACCATTTGTGATGATTTATTTACTTTTGTTTTTTGGTGTGGTTAAAAACTTTTCAACCTGTGTTTTCAATGATAAGGATTACCTCTGATAGGAGGTTACAATGTTAGCTCTGCGACTGGCACTGAGAGTGCTTGGGGAAGTGATAACTACCAGCTCGGCAGTAAATTTCTTTAAGAGCCAAGTCTCCATTTTGAATAGGTTGTGAGATAAGAAACACACTCAGCGCTCAGTTGTTTCTTTCCTGACTTCCAGTTATTTAGCAGTGGGATATCCAAAGGAAACTGTAACAGTCAGAAAGTGTCAAAAAAAAAAAATCCACTGAACTTTTTTATGTGAACACTGTGAAGTCGTGTACAGATAAAGGTTTTTGAACAGTTCTAAAGTTACATGTTACATTTGCAGTAGAACAAAAAAATCAACTTATTGTATATCAGATTGGCCCTTTTTACAACTGAAAAAATTACCAAAAAAGGGAAAAAATGATGAGTAGTAATGTTACTATATTGATTTCTATTGCTCCCATTGTCTGTATCTTAACTGTGTCAATAACTTTTAACAGAACTTCATGAACCTGACCCTGGATGATACCTCATTCCTCCCTCAGTCTGAACCTAAAGTCCCAGGGCAGACTGAGCTCAGCCAATCAGCGTCCTTCATGTCTCCTTCGTCCCCCCCTGCCTTGTCCATCCACAGCTTGAGCACCGAGCACATTAACTTCAATGACAACAGCAGCCCTTTCTGGACATCCAACATCTGGGGCCAGGGGCCCATCTCCAAACCCAAGCAGCCTCCCTTCAGGCCCGACCGCTCCATGAGCCTTACCGAGTCCAGCAGTGGGCTCCTCTCTTCCTTCAGACACCTGAAGAGCATGGAGGGCTTTCCCCCATCCCCTGCTTCTGCCGTGCCTCCGCCACCAGGTTTCCCCCCGTCCTCCACCCTCCCGGCACAGATCCAAACGATGGTGTCAACCAACCGTTACAAGACGGAGCTGTGCAGAGGCTTCCAGGAGACAGGAACCTGCAAGTACGGAAGCAAGTGCCAGTTTGCCCACGGCGAGGCAGAGCTGCGAGGACTGTACCGCCACCCTAAGTACAAGACGGAGCCTTGCAGAACCTTCTACAACTTCGGCTACTGCCCCTATGGCTCGCGTTGCCACTTCATCCACGAGGACAAAGTCAGCGGAGGCTCCATGACATCCACCAAATTCTCCAACCAGGCCGCCCCCACGGCTCGTCACCAGCTCCGCCAAAGTTTCAGTTTCGCCGGGTTCTTGGGCGCCTCGCGCAATTCTCCGCCTCCATCATTCCCTTCATCCTTCAATGACCTGAACATGGGCTTCAGCCGGGCTCCCTCCGTTTCCCCGCCTCCCGCCGATCTCCTCTCGCCGGTATTCGGAGACTCCCTCCAGAATGAGGCGGCAGCATTCCAGTTCAGCAACCACCAGACCCGCAAAAGCACCGGAGACATCCACAACATTCCCCTCATCCTGGAACCGAAGTCCTCGTGCTGCACGTGCGGCCACGGGAATAATTTAAGCAGCAACAACAACCCCAAAGCCTTTACTAGCACGGAAGAAGGACAAAACCTGGACAACAAGCTCTTTCCCGGATCTGGAGGCCACAGGGCCTACCCCAAGGCCTCCAGCCTCCAGCGCTTCTCCTCAGAGGACTCCCTGGAGGATAGCTACAGCAGCAGCGGGGGCTCCAGTGGCACAGAGTCCCCGACCTTCGATGGGTCCAACACCAAGAGGCTGACCGTGTTTGAACGCCTGTCCCTGTCCGATTAGAAGGCGAAGAACGGAGGGGAAAACTCTTAGCCTGCGTCTGCTCAGCTGGACATTTTTAAAGAACTGATCAGGACAAGTCAGCTTTTGATGACACAATTAACACTTAATTTATGCTTGTAAAAAACATACGACTTGTCTTAGGTAAACTACACATACTAAGATCATTTTATCACCCAAATGTTATAGTTATTTTTATACTTAAAATATTTTATAGTCTATTAGACCTTCATACATGGTCTTCCATAAGAATGAGCTCCTCTGTAGGTATTGACAGCCTGGTTTGTGCATTTAATCTGTACTGATCAAAGTTTCATAGCTTTATGGGTAATTCCTGTGCCTCATATTTCTCTCCCAGCCTCAAAGGATCTTTACTCCTAGTGCCAAAAAAGAAATTTATGTTTAATTGAGTAGCCTTAATCAGCGAGACCTGACATGTTATCTGTGATATGCACTTTACAGCTAATTTAAATGGGAGAATCTGTCAAGTCTCCTCATAGCATTCAAACCAAAGCTTCATACTTCAAGTGCTTGTGTGTGTGTGTGTGTGTGAGACAGAGTGTATGGGTGCGTGAGTGAGTGTATGGTTATACCTACGCTTGTCGGGGTGCATGTGTCATCTCTCAGAGAGGCTGGATGATTAAAAGGTGCTTATCGAAAAAAATGTATGTCAGCAAAGTGGATGCAGACCTTTGCATCCTGACACAGGGTCTAAGATCTGGATCGTTCTGATGTCTTTAACAGTGTGGAAATTGCACCGCCATCTTTTATTTCCCCCATTTGTTCGACAGCCTGGTCCAGGGACGCCGCAGTATTCCTTTCTGTTATTGCCTTGTGTTGTTAACTTAAATATTTATTATGATATTTATTTGTTTCAGGATAAAGAAATGTATTTTGTACGTTATTTATGGAAAGGAAAATATTCTTTTCTAAGGTCTGTGAAATACCAATGTGAGAAAAAATGCAGTATAAGAGAAAAAAATCCTATATTTTTAATTTTTCCTGAAAGGGACTAAATAAATGTATAAATGAAGAAGTGACTTGTTTCTGTTTTGATTCACTAACAGATGCACACCAAAAAAAAAATCACTCGATGACAGTCGATCTGCAACTTTATAATGACAAACACAAACAGACGTAATATTTTGTTGGCTTTAACAGACTGTTGGAACCCTGTTGGAAACATCTGGGACAAGTGAAGTACAATTATTTTACTAAACATTGAATATTGAAAATCATAATTCAATTCATCTTTATTTATATAGTTTCTACTACAGTCTAAATTGTCTCTAGGCGCTTTAGAAAATCCCAGGGGCAGACCCCCAACAATCAACACTGGCAAGGGCAAACATCCCTTTAATAGGCAGAACCCTCAAGCAGAGCCAGGTATCAGAAGTACCTGAATAATTGTAATAATTATGACCTGGAATAAAGGAAAGAACCATTAAGTTTCGCTATTGACTGCACACTTCTGCAAACTGAGAAACACAAACACTCATTTTCTGTTCCGCTGTGGTGGAGGTTATAACTGTTAAAACAGGAAGAATAGCCTGTTGCTTCTCCGTGTCTCACGCACGGTGTTTTGTTGCACACAGTGTGTGTTATGCACACACCAGATCGCCTGTGGGACATTTCCACGTTGGATCAGGGAAAAGCCGCTTTGCTGTGTAGCAAAACACTATTTAGTGATGATGGTTCGTGTTGAAGAAGGGAATATGTGCCTAAATAGGTCAGACACAACGGTAACTAAGGCCTTCAGGAACACTTAACACTTGATCTCTTCTCAAGAATCAGGAAGGTCCTGAGAGTTCTAGATAGTTTTGGCAAACATTATTGGGCAAGATGGACTTAAGGCAGCCTGCTTAAGGTTTCTTCCTGTTAAAATGGAGTGTTTCCTTGCTACTGTTGCCTGGTCGGGGGTCAGGCTCTGCATAAAAGTAAAGTGCCTAGAGACCATTCTTGTAACAGACACTAATATAAATACAGTTGAATTGAATCATTGACCTGGACAAACCCTGTGGAATATATGGATGTCTTGATTTCATTAAAAAAGACTACTCCTCATATCCAAATCGATGGGGAAAGTTGATCGAATGGTAGAAAAGCAGCTGTAATAAATCCAGTTCTCAATAAATCTCCCCCTCCCTTGTCCACCACATTTTGTCGGAGTTTTTCTGTGAAGTAATCTTTCTTCCTCATTCGGACTTTATTGCCGCAACTGCAGCTCCTAATGTAGTAATTCCCCTGCATAAACCAATGATGTCCACAGCAATGACGACTTTTATGGACATGTACTTTGTGCAAGGTTGCACAAAATACAATGTCCAAATGGAGCAGGAGTTAATGACAGCGCTGCTGTCATCTACCCCTCCTGTCTGCTTGCTGTCTGATATCTTCCAGGCTTCCTTCTTTCATGACATTGCCTGAGATTTTGAAGCCAAAGCCCAACCCAAGGGCCCGATATGAGAAACAAAAAAAAAACAAAGCTCAAATAGGCACACCGACTTTAAGCCCCAAAGAAAACAGCTCTGTTCGCCCTAATACCGCCACTTAGAACTCTTTAAAGTTGCTGTACTTTGTCTTGATATAGAAGTCTAAAAATATCTAAAAACACCAAACATTCTGTTCTCACAGTCACTTCTGGTGCACTCGATTTTTATCTATGAAAGTTCTATGTTGGCCGCACCTAAACCCTCTTCCCCTTTGGACCAATGGCAGGATGTGTTGCTATGGTGACGGACAATGACCACAAAGAGTAAACAGCATATCTAAAAAGACAGGATTTGTGCGTGTGTGTGCATGTGTCTGTCTGTCTGTCTGTCTGTCTGTCTGTCTGTCTGTGTTCTTATACTTGCTACATACAGAGTACCAGTGTCCACATTCTATTGTAAAAATGAGGAAATTTTTGGAAAGTGACATTTTTGATATCTGGCTGTTCCTCATAACTTCACAGGACAGTTTGAGGGTCAACAGATGAAGACATGGGTTAAAGGTTGAGGTAAGAATTGGGTTTAGGTCAGGTTAGGGTAGGGTGGGTTGGTTGAAATGGTTAGGTCCTCACAAAAATAGGACTACAAGGATGTGTGTGTCTGTGTGTGTGCATGCATGCGTGCGTGCATGTGTGTGTGTTGACAAATATTAACTTCACAGCCTGTTCTGAAAGTCTGGACTGATTAAAGTTCACCAAACCAGCTTGTAATGTACACAATACCATTCAGTTGAACAAGCATGGTTACTATTGACGATACTGTTTAGACTTGCTACTGAACATTTCATTCATTTTTAATCGTTCTCTCTCAAAACTAACCCCCTGACCTAACCTCTGTGGTGGATCCATGGCAACGTGGGCTAAACATGATGACCATTTAAGTAGAGCCGTTAATAATCAACCACAAAGCTCCCGCTGTCATACCCGAGTCACCTGATCCTGAGTACACACAGACGCACAAACAGTCCGGCACACACACAGGTAAAGTTCAGACCCGGGCAGAGATCTGTAGAGGGAATTATGTAGTCTGTTGTCCAAAGGTGAAAAAAAAAAAAGACTCCAAAGAAGATGAAGAAAGAGTTTCAAAAGGGCAAAACATGGAGGGGTGCCTGACGTCATACAACGAGGATTCAGAGAAAAAGTCGTTACTGCAGAGCGAACTCAACTGAAAGTTCGATTTATTTCCTTCTATCTGCTGGAGGGGTATGCGATGATTGAGTTTGCGTTAAAGTTTGCAACTAACAGCAGCCAAGAGAGAGAGAAGAATCATCGCTGAGCTCAGCCCTCGGAGCATCTTTTCATGCAAAAGCAGCACGGCAGCCACGACTGAGAGAGCGCGTGTGTCCGTACGCGCGACGTACATGCTCCAACACAGTCCGATTCCAGTGTGGAATTCCTCCCTCGCTCCCTGTCATAACCTGCAGATTAATGAGGTTTGAGTAATCTCTCAACCCCAAACCTTTGTCAAGCAGAACAGCGAGTGACGAAGTGCCTTATGCAACTTCTTTAGTATCTAGGCCATTGGAAATCAAGTCTGTCCACAGATATCGAATATTTTGAAATAGCCATTATTAATGCAACCCCCCGCCTCCAAAACAAACAAGCAAACAAACAAAAAACTTCTTTATTTGGGACTGTTGCTACAAATTCACCACCAAATTCGCCACTGAATTCACCAGCATGATTGAGGTCCAAGGTTGATGTTTGTTTACAGCGTTCAGGACATAATATATTCTCGGTGTTTTACTGCAACGAAATGTGATTATCTTTTTTAACATAGTTGCACTCGTTTTGAACACCGGAGTAATTCCAATTTGAGGCCAGATTGGAGTTTTAATGAAAATAATCAAATATTTTACTCAGGTATGCTTCACATGTGGCTGTGGTCGTGCATAACTTTACTTACTAAGTCAAGTTAAAAAATAAAACACATATATTCAGATCTTTGATGACAAAAGGTCTTTTTTGCACAAAACATTCAGGAGTGACTTGGTGTAAATGCGGCATTGGTTGTACCAGTGCGGACAAGCAGACCAGGAATGGGCAGCATAGACCCATAAATATCCTGTCGTTCCCCCCAGGCCTAACCTACATAGCTCCAAAGTCATTTATCTTAAATGGGGATAAGATAATTTCAGGAGAAAGAGCAGTGTCAGTGGAAGGGGGGAAGGAAGGAGGACATATTTGAGCAATGACATCACAGCTTTGGAGTGGAAGCGCTATCCTTTTATAGCCATGTTCTTTCTTACTGGCACATTCCTCGGCCACAGAGCGCTCCTCCTCCTCCGCCTCCTTTTTGCCCTCGTTTCCTCCTTCATCACTTCAGCGCCGAGCCAAGTGGCGTGACGCAAGCGGAGAGCCGAGGGGAGGGGTGGGGTGGGGTGGGGTGTGGGGTGTGTGGGGGTGGGGGGGCGAGGACACGGAGGAGTAGGAGCGGGGAGAGGGTTTGGTAAACAGTCAGGGGAAAGGCAGAAATTTCCCGGAACCCCCCCCGCCCCACTTATGCTGAGCCCTTCTGACCACGTCTGTTTGCTTTTCTCTCCAGGTTTACTCCATATCCTACTTTTACTTTCACTGTTATTATTTGGAATCGAGCTACGGGATACAAGGAATTTCAGAAGAGCTGCATTTCCTTTTTTACTGGAACACTGTATTTTAATGGTTCCCAAATGTGACTTGGAAACCCCTGGATCTCTCAGAGAGGAGGGTTATTTAAAATGTTTTATTTATACACTCTTGAGTTTACTTTTTAAAGCAAGCACTTTAAATTAAATCAACATTAAAAAAAAAAAACTGAAACGTGTGCAATGCGTGCTCCGGTGCTGTAATTCAACCAACAGGATGGTACGTTCCAAACGTTTACAGTCAGGCAAACAATTCAGGGCCCTATGTGAAGTCATGTGTGCTGCATGTAGGCAACAGTTGTGTTTCATATAGGAAGTGTCCGGATCCACCCTTGCAGAAGCAGGAGGGCCCCTGCTTTTTCTTTTTGTGCTCGTGTATAGATTCAATTTTGGCAAAATGAGAAGTAAAAACTTGTGGCTTCATTTGTTGGGCCTTTTCCTGGTTTCAGGTATGAGATCAGGACTCTTTTGGTGACATCCATATCCTCAAATCAGTGAAAATGAAGCCCATCACAATTACATAACTCTGTTTTTTATGAGGTGGGGGTACAGAGGAGCATTCACTGATGTGAGTACACCAGCCTTCAAATTCTTATACTCGCAACACCAAATGATCTCATCGATGATTATTGTTAGATTTACGCTTTTAATGAGTTAACACTCCCATTGATTCAGACTTCATGTGCTCCAAGTTAAAAATTGAGTCACTTAATGGTATGTTGCCTCAGAACATGCTGCTAAGTGTACAAAAACAAGATCCACTTCACTTCCAACAGTTTTATATTCTTGGTTCCTGGTTGCAGGTCTGCATTCCATCCATCTCATAAATGTTCCAAACAATATCAACCCAATAAAATGTTCTTTTTCATTTATGGGCAATTCAAGAACTGAAAAAGATGACGTGATCATGTGCAGCCATAGTTAAACTAAGCCTTAAATGATCTAGCCGGGAAAGAAAGAGAAACTATTTCAAAAGCACATCTTATGGTGTTCTAATGATTGATGATTAATTTTGCATAATCCTTACTGTCGTTCAGTTCCATTCATCTTTATTTATATAGTGTCTGTTACAGTCAAAATTGTCTCTAGGCACTTTACGGAATCCCAGGAGCAGACCAGCAACAAGCTACATTGGCAAGGACAAGCTCCCCTTTAACAGGAAGAAACCTTGAGCAGGACCAGGCATCAGAAGTACCTGGATAACTGGAATAATTAGGACTTGGAATAAATGAACAAGCCCTTAAGTTTCACTATTTTCTGCATATGGGGGGGACACACCTGATTGTGTAAACTGTTATAATAAACATGTTCTTAGACTGTTTCATTTCCTCTCACACAACAGCAGCCATGTGCACAACTTGTAAGAGACACTACAGCAACTGTGTTTGTGCATAAAATAGAGGTGAATTTATTCCACTAGTTCACTTGTTGACTTCACATTTGCACTGAAACCTTTAGCTAAGACATAAATGAATAAATTAAAAACATTGCTCTGTTCGGTCTACAGATATGACTCAGGGATCAAGTTCACAACAGAATAAGAACAAAAGAAATACAGAAGAGGAAGCGAATCTTAACGGGTGAACAAACTGTCCAAAACTGATCTGAGAAAATGAGCTGATCAGAAAGAAAGAAAGAACCGATATGCGTTCTTTCGAGGTAGGAGGCTACACTTCGGATATCATCTGGCTTTTTGGACGAAGTACCTACAAGGGTGGCCTATTTCACTCGAAGAAAATACAAAAAATCAACAAACAGAGCTGCACCCAGTTACATATTTTAGTTAGGTAAACAAACAATTGCAACCAGACCATTCCCGTAAGGCCTCGAACCATCTAAACACAAATGATTACCCAATTACGATATTTGCATTTGTTTACATGTTTTTTTTTCTCCAACCTGCAAAATATGTTCACATTTCCACTTTACGTTTCTTTACATTTTGTCTAAGTACATATTTTTCCCCACGATACATCTAAGGTGGCGGAATCAACACGTAGGTTTGTGAGTCTCTTCGGGTCATCCGATCGGTCCTTGTTGCCACAACGACCAGCATTTGTTGCATCGGAGCACAACTGGACACGGCTTTAACGTTGATTACATAGGCTTCCGTTGCCAGATAGGCCACATTGGGGCATTGTGAAGGCGAAGAAAGTCCCCTTTCGACGGTTTCACATCTGCCTTATTGAAGCAGATCTTTCACAACGGGGTGGCAGATACATGTGGACGGCATGTTTCCTCTTGGCGCTCAGGCTCGACGCTCGCTTCTCCTTTTAGAGCTCGCGCTTCCTGTTTTTATGGCCCCTTTCGTAAGCGAGGTATGAAAATAATTTTGCGTCGTGTGGCCGGGTTTATTAACACCAGATGTGTCAACCGAACATGAGACCAAAAAAGGGATTTCTGTGTTAGACGCTGACCCCCTGCTTCAGAGATCGGCTCAGATAAAGAGAAACGGCACCACAAAAACAAAATGTGTTTGAGTAAACACATTTATCCACTGACGGGTTTTGAGGTTTTAAAACCCATCAGTGACATTTCACTCCTGTTCTGTTGCATTTTGTTATTTTTATCCTTCACCTCTGTTTCCTATTTAGTCAAAACCAACTTTAAGCTGCTGAGATCCTTCACTGTGTCCCACTTTGGGTAATTTGGTGTGTTTCTTTTGCTGCGATCTCTTTAACCCTGGAAAACAAACCTCAGGTGATTTTTCGCCCACCAGACTGCGGTTGTTAACTGTGACGTTGGTGTTCCAGGCTTCGAGTCGATAACGGCCATAAAAGGAGAGATTGAAATCGTCACCTGGTTAAACAAAAGGTCATCCTTTATTTATACAGCAGCTTTTTATATAAATCAAGTGAAACACTGAAAAAAATACAAATGAGAATAAATATGACTCAATGTTTCTTTGCTTTATTTCAATACCTGAAAGCTCTTAGTGTTCACAATCGTCTTTTTTCATTTTTTTTCTTTTTTTTTTTTACCTGACAGGTCACAGCGAGGCCTGACTGCTCAGCTGTGTCTCCTCACTGAGGATATTATTCAGGTCCCGTGTTTGAATTTTCAGCTAAAGTCAGCAGCGGGAGAGCGGCTGCCCGGTCAAGTCATGACACAGCGCGACCGCACGAGGCCCCCGAAGGACAATAGGCCCCTCTGTGAGGGGCCGCTCAGGCACTGAGCACACGTGTACACATGACCGTGTTTGTACAGGTGGATATGGAATACTGTTTAGCGAGGTGTGTGTGTGTGTGCGCGTGTGTGTTTTGTCTTGGCTTCCATCCTACCAATACGTACCGCAGCCGTGCAGAGCCCAGCAGAATTCCCTCTTTTTAAAACAAGCACCATGAAAGTGTGTGTGTGTGTGTGTGGGGGGGGGGTAAGAACGGTGGTAAAAGTTATTGAATAACTATGTTCTCTCTTTTTTTGTTTGTTTTTATGTACTTCAACAAGGTTTCAACAAGTTTATATTGTACTTCATCAGCGAAAACGGCCAGCCCTGCCGTTGCCACGGCGACCACCTTCAGGTTTTAGGGGCAAAGTCAGGACGGGAAGCAACTCATTCCAGTTTTGAAGGTGCGTGGGTTAAAATCCCCTCTCAGGGAGCCGGGAAACCCATTCGTGATTTGTGTGTGTGTGGGGGGGGGAGGGGGGACAACAGTAAGGGTGTCGGTCTGTCTCGGGGATGCTGTACCAGCTCAGTCGCCATGACAACCGCCTATCAGGGAGCCGATCCCGGCAAACTGCAGCAGCGAGGATCCAAGTGGTGGAAGCAAAATTGTTGCCTGCACCTTTGTTCCAACATTAAAACTTTAAATTTAGAGTTGGGTCGTTTCATTCAGTGTGTGTGTGCGCGCGTGTGTGTGTGTGTGTGTGTCTCTGTGTGTGTGTAGGTGTGTTGACTTTGCCAAACCTTTGTGGCGGTATGATAATGTAACGTAAACACAGGTAGAGATCCCAGCTCATGGCTTTTTGTGTGGGCTTTGAGCCGCACACAGACAACTTTTTTTTTTTTTTTTTTTTGCAAGTTAGCGCCTCCACCAAAGCCGGCACGGCCACACATGACATTTAACTGCTGATAAGACTTGATTTGCTGCCAAAAAAAAAAAAAAAAAAAAAGGCCAGCGTTGCGTGTGTCCTCCAACCGACCAACCAAAGGAGGGGGAAGTTACGTTTTAGCGGTGCGTCTACATGCAGCTGAAACTTGTAGTTGGAGGGGGTTGGGGGGGGGGGGGGGGGGGGGCTGGCTGAGTGAGGTAGTTGAGCATCGGTGACGACAGTTAAAAAGGAAGTGCGGCGTCCAATGACGCTCGGCAGCAGCTCGCTCGAGGCGCTAACGGGCAACAGCACCCCCCCCCAACTAAAGATAGCCCATTTCATCAGTGCAGATTTGCGTACATTGGTGTGAGAAACCACATTTGAAGCATAGGAATACCCCCGGTCCGGCTGACGCTGCAGATATTTGACTGTGGGTCACTGTTTTGATCGTCCAGATGCTTCAAAGTCGTAGTCGGGACCGACGTCCGATGTTACTCCTGCCTCTGTTTCACCCTTCCTGGCCTTTACTGGTGATATTTTTTTTTTTAAACAAATGGTGGAATTGAGGTGTGAGAACATATGGACAGATCAAAGTTGATCGTATTGCACGCACACATCCCATCATCAAACAAACAGGTCAATAGGCCGTCTGGTATAAGGCGATATGTACGAGCCCTTCAAACTCTCCTGCAAGGCTCTGCTCCCTGTTTCTTTTGTCACGTTGGAGTTTCTTTGACGTCGGCTCATGGCCGTTATTGACGCGTGGGCTGACAGCTCGTCTGCTCGGGGCTCAGATGGTGTTCCATCTGTCACGGGAGGGAGGGGGGGGCTTCTGGACTGCTAACCTGTGCATGGAACTGTCCGAGCAAGACGTTTCTCCTACATGAAATGTTCTAAATGTCGAATGAGTGCTTATCCGTATACCACCACAACTGCAGGTCGAAGTTTGCATCAAAAGGCAGGACAAACCCAATCCTCTGTTGCGTGAGAGCCCGCGAAATCCATCAAAGCGCTGTACCGTGACGTCCAACACGTCCACCTGCCGGAATCTCTGCTCCCCGACGTGTCTTAACGGGATCCTTCCACCCCGCTCAGTGACGCAATCCCCCCCGCGGAGGATCGGCGGGCGGCTCGCACACGCCCTGGAGCGTGCCCGGCGTTTCAGACCTCAGGCTGACATCGGCGCCTCGGGGAAAGGGGGGCCGTCCTCCCGGCATCTACGCCAGCGATCCGAAGGCCTCCCCTGATGGGGGAGAGCTGATATCCTAAATTACAGATGGCTTATCCAGCAGGAATGCGAGCAGCAAAGCCGAAACACATTTTTCTCCTGATTGCCGGGGTTTGAGTCATCGGGCTGCCGGTGTTTACTCCCCGGGGACGAAAAGGTGAAGGCACGAACCCTCCAGACGGACTTGGCAAGGAATAGGATAAAGGGAAGGATAAAAGACTCTAATTCCCATAATTCACAGCTGCAGGAGCGCAAGCGTGGACAAAATGTACACAAACATCCATTCAGAGTGATGCACGTGTAAACAGGCCGAGAGTTAATTCACTGGGGGTGGGGGTGGTGGGGGGGGGGTTCCTTGATATGGGGAAATAAGGGGACGTTTGATGATTTTTCGGCAGAGTTTCAAGCGGAATTGGGAAATATTTCGAAGAAAAGTCCTGGTCAGCAAGTGTGTTAACGTTTCGGGATTGTGACGCGGCGCCCCCGGACCTCGGGATTTGCGCAACCAGACGCTGACGCACACGACCATACATCCTCTCCATCTTCGGAGAAGCGCGGTTCATGCCCGAGTGCACACAACCGGCTCGCCGTCGTGGCGCAATCGCCGAATCCACACGTTGTGACACTATAGACGTGACTAAATGTCCTTTGTAAATCCAGCCCGACTGAAAAAGACGAGCACCCAGGGCCTCCCTGCGCGGATGCTGCGTCCACAAACGCAAACCCAAGCACTCTGATTACTGCAGCGTCTTATTCGAGGCTCCTCCTGATGGCCTTTGACCCCCCCGAGGAGCGTTCGGGAGCGTGAACCATGCGAGCGACACCCTCGCCGCTCAGCAGTACATCACCAAACACGCCTAAAAGTCAATATTTGATCCCGACGCTTCTGCTCGGGAACTCCCGCCGCATCAAAGCGTTCTCCGGGATCGAACGCACGTCTCGTAGCCGCGGGCCCACGACGGATTTGTCTGGCGTCTCGCGCCGCGCCGCTTTTCCACGAGGGCGGTGAGCAGACGGCCCCAACGGTGACGAAGGCACGTCGATGTGACCTGTCGGCCTCCGGGCGTTGCATGTTTCAAGTAGGTCATGTTGAATTGAAAGTCTAATATTTGGAGTGAACACACACGACTCACGCTCGGCCTCATTAAAGACATTGTTTCCACGTGCCCAATGGAGGGGCTTGTTATTTTGTATTTAATGAGGAGACAACATCACGTCATCCCTTAACTACAGGTGAGATAACCGATCCCTTTATTTAACTAGAGGTGTAGTCATGTTCTTCTTGCATAATGGTTTCTATTTAAACAGCTTTTGTTTAACTAGAGGCGTGGCCTTCTTATTGTATAATGATTATCTCGGTATTGTTGCCTTTTACCAGAGATGCAGCGTGAATTCCAGTCAGCTGTCTCAGATGTGCAGAGAGGACACAAACACGATCCACCAGTGTGTCTGTGTTATTAGAACAATGATTTAGATGTTTGTTTTGTTTCGGGGTCAGGGAGATGTCCAGATATCCAGGTTACCTAACACTGACACACAGACACACAGACACACAGACACACACACACCATTACTGAGGTTGTGTAAGAACCACGAGTTTCAGGAGCAGAATCGCATGTGTATTTTATGTATGCAGACAAAAAAAAAAAACAAAGCAAAACACATTGTTACAGTGAAACTGAGGCAAAAGCGCCACTCCTTAAGACGACGGTCCGTCTAATGTGGGGGGACAGCGCCCCCTAGCGGTGATACTATGAATTAAACTCAGTCTCAGTCTGTTTTTTGTTGACATGAAGATTTTACTTAATAATTTCCATCCATCCATCTTCTACCGCTTGTTCCTCCACTGAGGGTCGCGGGGGGACTGGAGCCTATCCCAGAGCAATAAGCGGAGGCAGGGTACACCTTGGACTGGTCGCCAGCCAATCGCAGGTTACTTAATAATTTAATAAATTATTCATGATAATTTGTAGGGTTCCCAGTAGGTTGATGGGAAACACTAAAGTGGGTCTGGTTTTACCCAGTGGCTACCAGGACAGTCTGGTCACAGACCAGTGACCTTTTGTTTTTGATCTCACTTTGTTTTTGATCTCACTTTGACACGTTTTGTTATGCGACTTTGAGCAGATAATTGAGCATAATTCTGCTTCAGGTGTAGGCTTGCTTTATTATAAATTATTATAAAGGCCTGTTTGAGGGGTTTTGTTTCTTCCCATGTTGTTTTATTCAAATGAAATGAAGTAAAAACACCTGCTAGTCTTAGTTATGTTGCTTGTGTTACTGAGGTCACAGTAATGATGTATTTATGTAATGTATGACTGAACTTAACTTTATTTTCCTTTGAGGGTCTGGCCAATTTTAATCCCTACTTGTATGCAATTGAGTGTGACTGGAAGAATGGCATTACAAGCACTTTGTAGGGGCTAGATATCAACAGAAGCACATGAATGCACTATGTCTACGAATTATAAACCGTTAAAACGTAACTTGATGTGGTAAGCATGCAGTTAATTTAAAAATCCAACTACCACGATGAAAAACTATTTTCTGTTAACTATCTTTTTTCTCGAATCCTGTTGTCTGTCAGCAGTTAGAGATCCTTTAATTTAAAGACATGCAATTCGACAAATGTCCACTTTGTAAACGGCAACGCCGTCGGCAGTGCTACAATAAAACGAAAACAACAAAGCTTTGTATGAAACAACAAGGTTTGTTTTTTTATTCTTTTGTAGAGTCATATAAAGGTGCAGATACTTATCCTTATTATAAAATATAAATATCTTTTTATTATTTAAAACACAAGAACCAGAATATCCTCTGTATGTCAACTGCTGGCTAATTAAAGCAAAAGATGCAAAAGTGAACCAGCAGATGTTATCATTAATAATATCAACTAGTTGAGCATTAACTTCTTTACAATAAAAAAGTAACTTAAATAAATGTAAAACTCCAACCACCCCAGTTTAAAAGGGGCCAGATGTTGAAATAAAGTTTAGAAGATAATATCTTCATTGTGTAATAGACTCACAAGGCAGTGATGGTCCAGTTGAGATGTGCAACTGTCTTGTATTATAGTGAATTATTTTTCCATCGATCGCATTTGGTGGGTGGGAATCTCCTTTATTTCCACCCCTGCTGTTGCCCTGACGGGTATAAGAAGCTGTCTTACAGAGAAGTTATTCTAAAGCGCTGAAAAGTGCATGTAAATATAATTTCCCTTGTTGTGAGGCTGTGTATGCTCCCAAAGCAGCCGCGTTCACAAGCACATCTGCTAGAATGCTTCTGACTGTCGACAGTTAGAGATCTACCTTTAACTTTATAGCACCTTCACATCTGACAGACGTCAAAGTGCCATATCAGCCAAGCAGATCACTATGATCTGAAAGTGCAGGATTACTTGTAGTTTCTAGAGCTTTTAGCTACCAGGCTGCTCTTCTCTGGAACCAGCTCCCAGTCTGGGTTGGAGAGGCAGACACCCTCTATACCTTTAAGGTCAGGCTGAAGACCTTCCTTTTTGATAAATCTCATAGTTAGGACTGGATTTAACCGACCCTTAGTTATGCTGCTAGAGGACGAGGCTGCTGGAGGACAATGCACTGAGGACATGTCCTCCACTTTCTCTTTTCTTGTACCCAGGTTTAATCCCATAAAATGTATTTTCTGTGACTAACCGTGCTGTCCTCCCTTCACCTCTATCTCCATCTTCTTCTGAGCACCTGGAGTGCTGTGTATACGACCTGTGGAGCTCCATAAACTACATCTGCTGTCCTGGTCTCGTCAACCTCTCCAGTCTCCATGGCCTCCTGCAGTTATCCTCTCCTACGTGGATGAACAACGCTCCAACTTGTCCATGATTGTTCTTACAGTCTCAAACTGTTACATAAGATCATCAGTTATATCCTGTATAATTGGTTTCTGCATTTTTCCTTCATTCCCAATGTAAGTATGTCAGATGTCTGTTTATCCTGCCTCTCCTGCTCTTCTTTTCTCTCCTCTCTCTTTCTGGCCTTGGGGTTTTTCCATATGAGCAGGGTTCTACTCAAGGTTTCTCCCTGTTAAACAGGAGTTTTTCTTTGCCACCCTCGCTCTGGAGGTTTCAGGCCGGTTCATGTAAAGCATCGTGAGACAATATAAATACAATATTTTTTTATAATCTATATAAATAGATCAAATCGAAAATTGAATTTGAATAGATGCAATTCCACATCTGTCCACAAGAGGGGACGCTTTGTAAAAGACAACCATATCTACAGTATTAAGAATTAAGAAAACAAAAACGGTTTTAATGAAGAATTACATTTTTTTAATCGCTTTGTACAATCATATACTGTACTTATGGATACAACCCATGAATATATAAGGGCTTCGTGGGTTGTATCTTAAACATGTGCAGATAATTATCAACGGAGCACCGACTGGTGCGAGGCCTTCTATCGTAGTTATTTTTGTTATTCTTTTTCTAGTTTTATTATTTTTGTGATTGTTCCCATAATTAGTAATACTAAAGTTTTTGTTGTATAAGACTTTGCATCTTTTTCTCTCCCAATAAGTAATGGTAAAAGTATCCAATAGATGGCACTAAACCGTACCAAAGACCCAGGTTACGCCTGTTTTGCTTATTTTGAGAAAATACGTCTCACACAGACACACACACACACACACACACACACACACACATACACACATATATATAGATCTACACATACATATATATATATCCTTTTTACAGTACATGAGGTACTATACATATATATATATATATATATATATACATATACATATATATATATATATATATATATATATATATATATATATCCTTTTTTTAACAGCACATGAGGTACAATAACAATAATTATCCTTTCTTATACTTAATTGCATTTCTTCTGGTCGTCTCAATAAGGGAGCGGTTTAAATGATGAAAAAGCTGCCCCTGTGGATCAGTGTCCACTTACATTTTGGCCTGAATAATAATCCAAAACGCCTGTTCCCATCTGACCCCTGTGTTGCTTTTTAACCGCGTCCACAAAGGGGGTTTTAAAGACGCGCGGCCTGAGCTCCCTCCGCCGTTTCCATCATTGTCTCATTTTCCGTGCCGGGCCCGTTGCGGACATTTGTCACTGTTATCTTGTTTTCGAGTCATCGGCGCCCTCCTTGTCCCAGGCACTCCAGCTCTTTCTCTAATTGAATCCACAGGAGTGAATTCCAGTGGGCAGCGGAGAAGGAGGGGGTGAAGCAATTGATGTCAGGGGTCAAAGTTCAGGCTACGACCTTTGGCCCGCTAGTAGAACCCTCCTGTGTAGTATCTGCCCCTCCTTCTCTCTGTCTGTGTATGTGTGTGTGTGTGCGTGTAGTGACATGGGGATTTATGCTTATATGAGCGTGCCATGACAGTCTGATCATGTCTGCTGGACTTCAGTTCACATTTATCTGCTGTTCCATCCCAGAGGAACAACTCACGCAACTTCAAACAGACGCAACACAAAAGGCTGAGAGGCGCGTCGCGTTATCTTCAAAAGTGAGTTTTGTCGTCGCCAGAGAACCTCGGCTCCCGGTGGGGGGGGGACCGTGACGATGCGTGGTCCGGGGTCTCCGAACGGCCAAACCCGGTTTTTAATAAGCGAGCTCCAGATTGTTGAGCAGGAACCATTTGATCGTCCGGAGGCCCAAAGCACAAATGGACACTTGGCCTGCAAATGGAGCACATGGTTAAAGACGGGACGGTGGCGGAGGTGGAGGGTTGGGGAGAGGGGGGGAGGAGGAGGGCTGCAGTGAAATGGTGGAGGGGGAAAAAAAAAGGAGCAGATGTTCGTCAGACCCCTCCTCCCCTCTTTTCATTATGTCACTGGTCATAGTAGCTCTTATCTGAAGGAGCCTGATTAGAGCTGTGGAGGAATGACACACTTTCAATGGGCTCTGTGTGTGCGTGCGTGTGTGTGTGTGTGTGTGTGTGTGTGTGTGTGTGAGCCCAGATGATACCTCAAACTAAACTTTGCCAGTATTTAGTTCATCAGCTCTGTCAGTTGTTTCTTGTGCACAGGTTAATAATGGTGAAAATGTGACATTGTCCTGACTTTTACCCCTTAAATAGGTTATTTATTTAACCATTGAATGAATCTCTAAATCTCCAAATCCTCACCCAAATACTTGTTTTATCCTCTCCTGATGCTGAATAAAGCCATTTATTGAAAATAAATAGCAGGAAAACCATACATTTCCTGCCTACAACAGTAGTATGCCCAATAAATGTGTGTTTGATGCACATTTACTGCTATGGATGCACTTTCTTTCTCCCTTTTCTTTGAGGGGGAAATGTTTCATCCCAGAACACTTCTGTACTTCTTGTCTGGCCTTAAACCATCGGCCAGCGTCCCTTTGGTGCTTCCACACGGGCCTGCCTCTTCATCCCTCTTCCTCACCCCATCTCAGTTCTTTTCCCTTCCTAACAAGTCCCTCTCTCCCACCTATTGTGTGTGTGTGTGTGGGGGGGGGCAAAGGCTGGACCATTAGTTTGTTAGTTGCTCCTGCAGCTCATTGAACTCATTGTCCTCTGAAGACCCTTCTAACCCAGCTGGGCTCAACAAGAAGCAAGAACTCTCTTTCAAACTTCTCTCTTCACCTTTCTCCTCCCCCTCTTTTCTTCAGACCCCCCCCCACACACACACACACACACACTCACACACACTAATACCCACCTCCCCCAAAAGGGATTTGTTTATGTAACTAAACTCTACTTACTCCACCAAACAGCTTGTTTATAGATAACAACTCTGGGTTTGCTTAATCAAATTTAAAGAGGGGCCCCCGCGTACCCCCGGACCCTCGTTCTTGTTGACATCCCGCTAATGGTTGTTCACGGCGGCGGTCCTCAGCTCAGGGCGACAAACAAACACACAATGCCGGCCTCTTAAGACAATTAACAAACACTGGAGGGGCCAGTTTTCGAGCCTGCAGTGGGAAAAAAAAAATCTTTAAACGCAATAAAAGTGACCTCAGAGAGACGAGGGGGGCGGGGGGCCCACAGTCGCTAGAGACAACCGTCAGGGTGTTTACAGTCGGCCTGCAGCAAGAGCTCAGACGCTGTCTTCCAACACACACACACACACAAGTGCACACACTCTTAATGGGGCCACTTGAAGATCAATCAAAGCTTTTCTGCAGCCTTTGTTTCAGTCAAACGTCCCGAAAAGCTCTGAGGCGAAGAGAAAAGCCCCAGCGTTTGTCGTGGGGCTCGGAACGAATGAAAACGGGGATTTCTACGGTTCATAGTGGTCATATTTAACACCAAAATGCTACATTTGATGCATTTTCGACCTAGACATCCGTCTCACGCAGACACACAACTCACCCCCACCAAAGACGCACCTCCACAGCAAACCTTAAGGTTCAGACTCACACACGTTTTCTCTTTAACTCCAGGTGGGACGTTCTGCGATCAATCCAAGCGCTCGAGCCAGGACCAGAAACCTTTCTGCAGCCAAATGTCTGCAGGCTCGTCTGTGTCAGCAACACCGCCGACGGCACCCTTCGTAGAATTAGATTTCCTCTCTCGTTCCTTCTGCTTGTGGCGTCCAAGAGTCCAACCAGTAAGAGACTGGAGACCAGTGCTGCGAGAGCCCAGCGCGGGAGAATAACACGGGCTGGTGTTTGGCTTTGGGCATGAATATTGAAAGAAAATAAACTCTGGATTTTCAATCTGCATAGAGATCAGGTCTGTGTGCTTGTGTGTGTGTGGGTGTGTGTACGTGTGTGTGTGTGTGTGTGTGTGCGCATGTGTTTGCATGTCTGCTCTCCGGTGGAATTTTTCACACGTTTGCCGTTGAAATCAAAGCATGTCTGTCCCGCAGGGTGAGGCTGTCTCCGCCGTCCCTTCCCTCCTCAACGTGTGTGTCTGCCTTCCATCTTTTACAGCTTATTTAGTAAAGGACCACGTGACACCATCTGGCCTCGGAAACGTGCCTCTCCGCTCGGTGGCCGGAGCCACAATCTCACCAAAAGACAAAACATGTCATTTTACTACAAGGACAAACAAACAAAAAATGATCATGTTGCTCTATATTTATTATGAAAAGACGTCTCAACTGTTTGGTAGAGGCCTGTATCTGAAATACTGCGGGCTCTGATTAAAAATGTAAAAAAAGATCGGCGTTGCTATTATCATAAGTAAATAAAAATTGGAAAGAAATAGTTTGTCCTTTCCTTTTTTTTTTTTTACCTTGTTGCCGACCTTAAAGGGTTGAAGGAAGGGGGGAATTAATGTTCAGAATTGGAGTGTTTTGTCACACCCCTCCCAAGTGTATTTAAATGAAGGCCGTAAAAAGGGGCCAGACAGCTGAAAACGTTCAGTTATCGTGTTTATTGTGATTATTATGGTCAGTTTTCGGTAAAAGAAGCCAGTTTAAGCTGCGGGGCCGCGGGTGGATGTTCTTTGGGACCGAGTTATAAACTTCTGCGTGTGTTTGTGTGTGTGTGTGTGTGTGTGTGTCGGGGGGGGTTCGAGGAGGGGGCGTGGCCAGCGGCAGCGTAACTTTTAAATCCGCACGTGGCCTCTCCTCTCGAGCTTGTTTAGCGTCCAGCCCAGAAACTTCTGCGCGGCTCGTGCCAACAAGCCTGCGCCTCGCGGCTAATCTCGGCGGGGCCAGTCGCGACCGGGCGGAGCGCCGACGCCGCCCCGGGATGCCGTCGTACCCGCTGGGCCAGTGCTCGGACCTGGACCACGTCATGTTCCAGGTAGACCCCCGCGGGCCCGGGGCCCCCTCACCCCGCGGCGGAGCAGGGGTTGACGGTTGCTAGTTAGCTAGCCACACCGCTAGTTCCATCTCGTCTACTTTTCTTTTTTTTTTCCTTTTTTTTTCTTTTTCCCACCCTTCTCCGCTTCTCATTTCCTCCCCGGGAGCAAACGTCCTTGTAAAACTTGAAAACGAAACTTTCACGAGTGTTTTTTTCTTCTTCTTAGAAACTTTCGATACGGGGGAGAAAGTTAGCCTGCTGTTTGAAGCTAATGGCTAACTTGCCCTAAAAGTTTGAAGAGCGTGTTTATTTTGTTTTCAAGCGAAGTTTTCCGGCCCCTCAAAGTGCGAAGGCGACGCAAGAGCCGCCAACAAACTTGGTTATTCGCTCGTCGTTACTTTAAAGGACTCGGAGCTTGTTGTTTTGACGGGAGAAGACGTCACGGGGCTGAATGAAAACGCCTCCTTGGGAACTAATCTCGCTTAATGCCGCTTTTAATTGACCCAGGTCGCAAGATGGCCTAGTTTTTTATTCTTTTATCATTGAAGCGAGGTTATTCTGTTAGCGAGGCATGCTGACCTTTGTTGTAAATTAGGTGGCTCCCGTTTAAATCTTGTTAGAACAGCCCGGAGACATGTTTCTGGACTAATAACCTGGTCGAGATGAGATGTTCGTGGATAACATTACTCTTATTGACATGGACATCTCCCAGATAATGAAGACGTCTTTTTTTTTTTTTTTTTTTTTCCACCTCCTACGTCTCATCTTTTTGACCCAAACTGCTTGTCGAGATGTTAAAACCATCATTAAACGAGAAAGCGGGTGTCCAGGGAGCAGCTTTGTAATGGAATTCCTCAGTAACTTGATTCTCTTAACAAAAGGGAATTTCAGTGGTGCTCCACCATGTTTTTCCCTCTAACAGCGTCTTTAAGCGTGAAGGATCGTCCATCGTCCGTTAGCAGGAATGTTTGTTTGTGGTGGAATCAAAGCCGGTGTGGGATTTGTGAGGTTTGAGTGTGTGATGCTGATGTTGGGACGTGCTCCTCTGTGTCCACAGCAGCTACTGAATCTGGATTTGAGGGAGCAGACCAGTCCTGTCGCGGCCCTCGGCCTGGCCGGGAGGACTCCGGGTTACGTCGGGCAGCCTCGCACCAGCACCTCGGCGTCCCTCTCCTCGCTCTCCTGCCTGCCCGACGATTCGCTGGAGAACGGGTTCGCCGCCTCCGGCCAGTGGGGGCTGCGGCCGGAAAGCCCCCTGACCTCCCAGTTCGGCCAGTCCAACATATGGGGCAAGGCGGGGTTCTTCGCCCAGCGCTCGATCAGCATGGTGGAGACGGGCAGCGCGTCGGCGGCGAGCCTCGGGTGGCACGGGGGCGACATTAAACCCTTCGCCGCCGACACCAGCCCCACCGCGCTGCACGCCGGCTCCTCCTCCTCCGTCTCGTCCTCTTCGTCGCGCTACAAGACCGAGCTGTGCCGGTCTTTCACCGAAAGCGGCTTCTGCAAGTACGGCGGCAAGTGCCAGTTTGCGCACGGGGCCGAAGAGCTGCGCGACCTCAACAGGCACCCCAAGTACAAGACGGAGCCGTGCCGCACGTTCCACACCATCGGGTTCTGCCCGTACGGCGTGCGCTGCCACTTCGTCCACAACGGCGAGGAGGAGAAGGCCGCCTCCCGCTCCTCTTCGCTCTCGTCCTCGCAGCCACCGCCGCCGCCGCCGCCTTCGACTTCCCGCGCGCACAGGCCCCCCCTCGTCAGACAGAGCTTCAGCTTCGCCGGGTTCCCCTCCGCCCCGCCCCAGCCCGCCCCGGGCGCCCGCCCCTTCGCCCGCACCCCGTCGGCCTCCCCCCCCGCTTGCGCCGACATCACCGACCTCCTGTCTCACGCCCTCCTGGAGATGGACTCCGCCTTCGAGGCCTCGCCGGCCCAGCAGCTCCTGGCCTCGGCGGCGGGGCCGCAGTCCCCGTTCCTGCCCTCTCCGGACTCGGGCTGCTCGCCGTGCGGCCCGTCTCCCAGCGCCTCCCCCTCGCTGCGGCAGGGCCCCGGCGCGGCCGGGGCTTTCTCAGAGTCGCTGGGCGCCCGATCGCTGTCCTACACCTCGCTCTCCGACCAGGACCAAGACGGGAGCAGCTCCGCCAGCTCGCTCAGCGGCTCGGAGACCTGCGGGGGCGCCAGCGAGCCCGGCGGCAGACGCCTGGCCGTCTTCAGCCAGCTGTCTGTCCCTGAAGACGCCGTCAGCTTCTGCCTGTAGCCTACACATATCCCCCCCCCCACACACACACACACACACACACACACACTACAACTACACACAGCCATTAGACTGATGCCTTAGACATTCCTCGCCCTTCCGACAACACTAACCGACTCGCAGTCCGACGCGCTCGCCTGTCAATCAGAGGAAGACGAAACCGAGGTCAGCAATCACGAAGCTCCGCCTGCTGCGTTACAATCACCACCCGCTCCACACATGTGATGATGCCAAAGACGTTTGCCCCGCCCACCCCCACCCCCCTTCAGTGTTCTGATGATGGCAGTAGCCCGAGCTGCGTTCAAGAGCTCTTTTTTTTTTTTGTTTTGTTTTTCTCCTGTACTTTAAACAGTGTTGTTCTTATAAGCTGGTGAATATTTCTCCTCAAATCGTAAAGTCGGAGGCGACGTCTGACGACTGTCCTCAGAGCTGATAAGGTTTTTTAAAGTGCCTGTGGTGTTTATTTACCAGGTCATGTCAAGTGTTGAAGCGACATTCTCTGATTGGTTGAGACGCGATGAGTTCCGATCTGTTTTTCTTCAACGGGGATAAATGAGCGAATGTCTCCGAATCCGAGCGGGAGACCCCGGGGGGCAACGTGTCTCTAATGGTTTTACTGGTTTAACTCCAGAAAATCCCGCAACCAACCAAAAAAAAAAAACAAAGCGAATTGGATGCAATTCCGCCACTTCTTTTGTGAAGTTGAGGCAGGAAGACGTTTAAATCCTGGAGTCTAGCTTTACCGAACCAGCGTTCCGTCTTGGTTCCCGCGCAGTATCGACTCGTTGCCGTTGCTGTTTCGTGCTGTTGTTCCAGCGTAGCGCCCAGGACTGTTGCCTTACCGAGTTAGAAGCAATGTTGCGTAGGGTTAGCGAACACGCGCGTAGCGTTAGATCTTTTTTTATTCGGACATTCTGTGTAGTTAGGAACCCCCCCTTCACGTCATTAGCATCGTATTTAAAGTCGCCTTTTGTCAACACGTTCAAGGCCTGTTTAGTGTTAACGGTGATTATCTTTAGTAAATTAATTTCTTTAATTTATTTTAACCTATTTATAGAGGACTTTGAGTTGTTAATGCTTGTATCAAGTTTAATATATTTGGCTTTTCTTGCTTTTTTTGTACTGGAAATAAAAGTTGTTTTTTAAAATGCTTTGGCCTTGTTTTCAGTCACTTTCGTCTTTGCTGGAATACAAAAAAAAGCTGAAAAATGTCATTTTCAAATCCAAATCCAATCTAATTACTTACTAAATTATGCACAAAGTTTCCAAACTTAAAGGAAAATGTCTTGAATTTGTATTAAACTGTCACAAATAAGAGTTTATGAAGTTTCAGGGCCGGCGCACAATGCGCGTGCGTGCACGTGCACTCCTGTCAGTGTGCAGTTATGCCATTGAGATTTCTTTCGGGGATCAGAAGTCTTTTGTTGGGAGCTTAATCTGACCAATCGTCCCCCTCCCCACCCCCCGTTTCCTTTCTCCTTTCCCCCTCCCTCGCCGCCCCTTCCCTCATTTAAATCCACTCCCCACTTTATCCACTCCCCGCAGGCGCGGCGGCGGGGGGAGCGAAATCAATTTGCTGAGGTTAAAAAGCGCACAATTAATCACACCTGCACTTTGAATCACTGAAATCACGATTTGGTGAGAGGCGGCGGATTGTGCGTTTTATTTTGAAGGGGAGGTGACCCCCCCCCAATAAAAACAGATATTCTTTGACGCTCAATCGGGACCTATTGTCCTCCCGCTATTAAATAGTGAAACTGAATGAACAGCATGTGTGTGAGACATTCTCTCACACTCCTGCCCCGTAGGAGCTGAAAGGCAGGCAGATGGCTGCATTCAGCCCCCCCCCCCCAACCCTAACCCCCCCAGGTTAACATATGGCCCCAAGAGACCAAAGTTAGTGTTTGTGCATGTGGGCTGGAGGATCTCCCTCTCTCCCCATGCGTGATCGCGGAGGGCTGAATGAGAGCGCCCATAGAAAAGGTACTAGTGGGGGGGGCCGGTGGGGGGGGGGGCTTGGAAAAAGAGATAAAGAAATTAAACCATTTGAGAGGATGAAAAATGGGCCTCGCCCTGTGATCAGCAGATTTGTGAGGATGTTCGGAGGTGGGGAGGGAAGGGTACAAATAATGAATGCTATCCCTTTGAGATGCGCGTCATGGATTAAAGTTTGGGATAAAAGGAGGAGCTAAAAGATTTTTTTCCCAGAAAGTGAAATATAATCTTGGAAAATTGCAAAAGGGGTTTCCCGTCATTTGGAGAGCAGAGGCATATCTACGGGGGTCCGCTTTTTAAAACTTATAATATAAGAAAAGTGGAATACCGCTGCAGTCGGACGGTTCTGGGAACATGGTCTGCTCTGATGATAATAAAAACGTCCCACGGTCCTTGAAAGCCTCACAAGTTTCCAGAGTGAGTTAAAATATCAGCATGACATAAACTGAATTTGAGGCTCTCGGGGAGCCTGAACTCCCTCCATCAGTCCGACAAAAGACTTCAGCCAGGTTTTAAAACCGCCCCCCCCCCTCTCTCTCCTCCTCCCTCTCCCCTCCCCTCAATCTTCTCCTTTCTTTCCTCAGGTTGCTGAACATTCTTCCTCCTCTTCCCCCCCCCCCACCTCCTCCCACTTTGTGAATGTACTGCTGATATTGTGATGGAGGGTGGAGCTGGATGAAGAGGAAAGGGGGGGGGACCGGGGGTGGGGGACCGGGGTGGGGGGGGCTCGGAGCAAGCGGGACAAACCACTGTTGATGAACCGACAGCATTCAGCCCGACTGTCCCTGAGAGCTCCGCATTCTTACCAAACTCTCTCTTAGGTGCCGATGAAAACTCCTCATCCTCTCCTTTATGCACCCCCCCCAGTTCCTACAATACCGCCGTCCGTTTCCACATCCACCAACAATCTGGCCGCAGCCTCCTGTAGAGGCTCTTCATTCACTCCACCTCTGCAGCCACTCTCTTCTCCCCCTCCCAGCCATTCTCTCAAAATCCCTCCTACGTCTCACCCCCCCCGACCCCCCCTCTTCTCTTTTCCAGAGAAGATTTGGGGAAAGTGTTTAATGGTTTGCAACAAATGGCTGAAAGAGTGTGTCATAATGCGGTGCTGCACATTAACACAGATACTAACTATCATTTCATGGAGTCTTTTTTTTTTTTTTCCTTTTGTCCCAACTCTTTTTAAAGTTTCGAGGCCTTCTGACAACAACATCAATTCCGGAACGCAAATCCGAGCGTGGAGGGCGAAATAGGGAAACAGCCGAGCTCCGAGCGCCGACTTTATCTCTCTTTTAAAAGAATTATGAAAATTAAACTAGACTGGGCACGGCTAGTTGAGACATGAAAGGTCAGACAATTTATTCAAAAAGGTTTTTTTTTGTTTTTTTTTTACTTTTAACTACTGATGGCAGAGCGCGGCTGACAAAAAGTCACAAAGGTTATTAAACCGGGTTTACAGATGATCAAGTTAGTACGATACAATCAATGTGGTGTCTGACCAAAAATGGGACAAACTTGGTGTAAACAATTAAAGTTTTGCCTACTAGGACAAAACACTGATATGTGGCAAAAGGTAATACATATTAAAGACACACATTGTAACAGTGTGGAACTTTGTGGAAGTAAATATATAAACGAACGTTCTTTTTTTTTTCTTTGACATTGTAAATCCATGCGTTTACCACAAGTTTAGATGGTAAATGAACGTAACGGTGAAATGTCTCCCCCTAGCGGCGGGAGGATGAAACGAGGTCCTTTCCTCACGATCTTCGTGTTCGGGGAAACGCGATGAGGACAAGGTCAAACTAAAGAGCGGGTCGCCTCACAGTTTCAGCATATTTTCAACACAAATGCACCCAAACACAACCCAAAAGCTGCACATTTTAAATGATGAATGCAGCGCAAAGGACCAAAAGTTTACACCACGTTTATAAAAACAAAACAAAAAAAAAAAAACTGTAAAAACTGTTTATATGAACAACAAAGTGTGTGGGGAAAAATATATTTTGAACTATAAATCGTCGTTTTGTTGAATAATAGGTATTCTTACAGCCATGCCTAATCCCAGAGCTGAATTTTTACCATCAAATGAACTGTGATTTGAATGATTTCCAGCATATTTGGATCCTCCAGCTCCTAAAGGCAAACAACCACGAGGCAGGGTAAAGCACCAGGAGCTGCTAGGTTGAACCGCTCATGTTCTGTGGTCACCGTGTTGTTCATTTTCAGGTGAATTTCTTAGGTACGCATTGAGCTGCATTACCAGGCCACTCTACATTCAAATAATAAGTTTTACTTCTGCCCCGAATGAGGCAAAAAAAAAAAAAAAAAGGAAAATATTTCATTTACAAATCTTGTTCGGGGTGAAACTGGAGGATAAAATCCTGGAAGGTTTTACTTTTTGTGGGAAAGGCAGAGGTTTTGATCATCAGCAGTCCTAGGCAGCAGGTAAGATTAACTCATCTTCTGGATCACGACCTGGAATTTACCTGGAAAGACAGAATCGACAAAAAAGTTATTCTTTCGCACACGGAACGGGAACAGGAACTCCCGCGCAAACCCGTCTATCACTTCCATCTGCAAAGTCCAAAGACTGGGCTGTTCTGTTAGGATCAACAATCCTAATCCTAATCCTAATCCACAGGTGGGCCTGGTGAGTATTGATCTATTCTGTGTGGGCACCAGTGAAGCAGCGGAGCTCGCCTTGAAAATGCAGTTTACTGGTGACCTCCGCAGCTCCGCGGGGAGGCGAAACACATGCTGAGGTCTCAACTGACCATTAAAACAAACGCGCAGCCACCGAAAACGACCATCTCGCTCTCTCGTGGGGGACGGACGGCGCTCGCAACTTACAGGACGGCATGACGGAGACTTCGGCCGTCACCACACTTTCCAGACCGAGGTTGCACAGCGCTCCTCTCACCACGCCGCACGAGAAAGCCAGGTACTGTAGCAGAAACACACAACGGGGGGGGGTCACAACAGCCCCAACAACGATGGCGACTGCTTCGCACGATGTGTGCTCCTCTGCGCGGGGCACACGAACAGTGAAACAAAATGTCTTCGCGTCGCTTATGCGGCAGTGTTTGACTTGTGTCGGTGTGGGGGAAGTGTTGCGTGTTGACCTTGGGGGCCTGGTCCAGGTACTGTTTCCCGCTGGAGAGCTGAGTTAGCAGCGAGAACTTGTTGTCCTGAAGAACATACGTGCCCTGCGGCACAGAAACGGGTCAAGGTGAGGACGTGGGCGTTTTAACTCCATCAGCGAACGTGACTGTTTGAAAGGACCAAGATTCAAATGTTATTTTTTTTTTTTTTTTTTTAGAAGAGATTCCATCCTGGTTCACTGAAAGGTCACATTTTCATAATCAGCGATAAAAATGGGGCGGAGCCGACAGGAAGGTCAGAACTATCGGCGGTTGCGTCAAACGCTCCAGACAACACAACCGCCGTCGACGTCCGGACGCCGTCTTGGGAAAGACCGCGTTCGTACGTCTTCTCACCTGGTGGTTTGTTCTCAGGTTGTCGACCTGTCTCCTGAACACCTTTGTCCAGAAGTCCTTGCAGATGAACTTCATGATGTCCAGCTCGTCCTTGAAGCTGGGGGAGTCTCGGGTCATCCTGGGTCAGACACAAACAGCGCCTCAGCCCCTGGACCGAACCGTCCCGGCCGTGTGAGGAGAATACCTCTCAATGAGTCCTTGTCCCACCCTGAAGCCCATGCTCTCCAGGACACACACACACGCCGATCTCTCCTGGGGGAGCAAATGACGTCACACAACAGCTAGTTATGTCCACATCCGCACCGGCAATGGTCGAGATAACTGTTCTGGGGTTGGATGACGTGCAATGACATTATAATACAACTCCATAACCCATGTGTTAATAAAGATAATGATGTTAATAACTTTATACACACCTTGCTGTCCGCCTCTCCTTTATTTGATTGCTGCTCCTTGTAAACATGTGACACGATCTCCATATGGAGAAAGTCAAACAAACACTGGTCTGCCATGTCTGGTGAGAACAACAGTGGGGGATTAATGCAGGACGGCATAAAAGCCGCTCATTGGCGTGTTTCAAAACACAAACGTGGAGGTCGGAGTCGCGGCGGCTAGCCAGCTAAGTCCCAAAAACATGACGTGGAGCTAGCAGGTTAGTGTCCACGCACTACCTGGAGGTAATGCTGCTCTTACCTGGGCATAACAGACACGGCGAGGGTAAACCAAAAGCGTGTGGTTAATTTAGCCTGAAGAATAAAGTAAACATATGAAGGCTTATGTACCTGTCAAATGACTTTAGGCTACACAAAATAAATATTAGCCATCGGGTTGACTCGATATTCCGACCGGGTTCGACTCGCCCGGGCGGTGTCAGCGGAGTCAGAGACGACGGTGTGAAAATAACGCTCTTATCGGAGGTTAGACGATTATTTACGGACACTGTGACTCAAACATAAACTAGATTCAAGCCGACATGTACAGGGCTGTTGGTTAGGACATGTATTTGTACATTTGGATGTCGGGTTTACGGCGGGGTTCTTCAGAACCCAACGCTCCACAAACCGGCCAACCGCGTCACAGGTCGTCAGTGTGACGTGGGCGCGATCTCGACTCTGATTGGCCCATAGAAGTGAGCCGCTTCCGCAGGGCTCACGTGATTGTTGTTGTTCCGGAGGTCCGTCGGCTGCTCTCTCCTCCTCTCTTCACGAACAACAGCTTCGTTTCGGCTGACGCCGCGTCACAGGTCGTCGGTCCGCTCATTCGGCCGCTCCCCTGAACGCGGCTGAGCGCGCGTGTGCGTGTGCGTGTGCGTGTGCGCCATGGCCAGCAGGTACCGGATGGTGGTGCAGGGCGAAGCGTCCGAGACGGACTCGGACGAGGAGGTCTACATCACCTCGCTGCCCCCCCCACAGGCCCCGGGGGGACTCAAGGTAGGCCCGGATCCCACCCTGCCCCCTGTGCGCCTAGTCCCAGCAGGCTGTTTGATGTTGTAGTCCTCACGTGGCTGATCTAAACATGGTGTTTTATGTGTGTGTGTGTGTGCGTGTGTGTGTGTGTGTGTGTGTGTGTGTGTGTGTGTGTGGTGGTGTGAAGGTTCCCGGGGAGGCATCTGAGACAGACAGCGATGAGGAGGAGCAGCAGCAGGTGGGCCAGACGTCCACAAGCAGCCAACAGAGTCC
The DNA here is from genome assembly GCA_911728415.1 of Lagocephalus sceleratus. NCBI lineage: Eukaryota > Metazoa > Chordata > Actinopteri > Tetraodontiformes > Tetraodontidae > Lagocephalus > Lagocephalus sceleratus. Next base: position 11,229,289 of record CAJVRN010000194.1, read on the forward strand.
CGTGATCCAGCAGAGGGATCTGCCGCCCCTGATCGTCGTCCAGGATCGTCCTGACATCCAGTCGGTGGTCGAGGACAGGCCCAGCCCCACACACAGGCCCCACGGTGAGGAACACCATCTCTCATCACGTCTGGGGGGGGGGGGGGCTTCTCAGCCGGCCTGGAGTGTTTAAGGCACAGGTGTCGGAGTTCGGGTCTCAAGGGCCGGGATCCGGTCCGGGTTTTCCTTCAACAGAAGCAGGTTTCCACCTGGTAGATCCACCTGATCGCAAAACCTGGCCGGATCCCGGCCCTTGAGGACTGAACTCCTAAATGAGCCGCGTTAGAGGTTTGGGTCCCACCTCCTGAGGTGTGTCGTTCTGCTTCCAGGTGAGACTCTCTTGCAGCAGAAGTTGCAGGAATCCAACACCCGCCTCTATCACGACGTGGGAGAGATGGTCCGGCACCTCTACAGCAACGCCAGCAAAGAGGTAGGCTCCTCCCCCCTGCTCCCACTTCCAGAGCCCTAGGTCACATTTGTTGGCTCATTTGCAGGAAATAATGAGCAAATGAGTGAAACAGCATTTCAAACATGCGCGTTGTGCATCCCTGCATTCATGTGTTCATTAACATTTGAACAGCAAGCATTTATTTGATATATAAGAAAAAGGCTCAGATGGAATAAAGGAATGCTTCTGATATAATGAATTTAAACTGTGGTGATCAGACATTATATTGCGATCACTTGTAAATTAGTGAGCTTGAGCCGTGCACGAGGCACAAGCGTGGGTCGGCTGAGAAGCGGTTGCCGCGGTTGCGTATCCGCGTGGTTTGACTGGCGGTTTCCCTGGAAGGTGCACAGCGCGACGGCGCAGCTGAACGCCTCGCAGGGCGGCATCATCAACGCCTCGCACAGCATCCGGATAATCCTGGAGGACCTGAAGGCCGTGTCGGAGAAGATCGACATCATCACCAGCTGCCAAATACTGCCCGACATCAACCTCCACGGCTGCACGGACTACCCTGCTGTCTGAGCATCACGCCGCCTCGGCTGGAGGCAAGCTGAGAGATCGATGGCAGATCACTTACTCACTAACCTCCACGTTTACGAGCGGCGCCGATGTGAACGATCAAATGCAACCAGTAATCGTACGACTCACTTGTTTATTTCGGAGTCGGCAGTCACAAACCGTTAAGCATTTAAAGATGTTGTCAATGGAGCTACATGTAAAAATGCATTTTCCAAAGTCAATGTACATTTTTTTTTTTTATAGTAAATATATCGTACTGACACAAAAGACTTGTTTGCGTCGTATCATGAGGCTTCACGGCGTCCGTCTCTCGGTCAGACGGGCGTGTACAGGTACACCATCACCACGACCACCAGGTTGAGAACGGTGCCCACGATTCCCACGAGGCCGAGCATGTGCTCCAAATCCACCTTGCATCCGATCGCTTCCAGAAAGACGCTCAGCGGCTCTCCCACCTGGAAGGGAGGGCCCACAGTTAACGTTCAAGTTGGGAATTTTAGGGTCACGTTTCGGGGTGTTGACGTCGTTTGGCCGCTGGGTGGCGCCGTTTACAACATTCTGAGTACCGAGCGTCCAGAAGCAGAGAAACTCCAGGGTGAAGCGTTTGGATGCAGAATTTAAAAATGCCACATAAATATTTTCTTTACAAATAAAACGAATTATAAAGTAGACAATTTTTAATAATGGATGTTAGATTTATGTTTTTTTAGAAGCCTATCTAATTTTGTCTGCATTAAAAATAATCTCATCATTAACCAAAATCAAAATATAATCTCATAAATCCTATGATATCCACATTATAGATTTGGATTGTGTAGTGATCTGTATACTATTAATTATATTTGCTCTTATTTTACCAGTGTGCTTATTAGCCAGGTGTCAATGGATTTCCAGGTGTATTACAGGTTTATCTAAATAGTAAAGGAAAAAATATTTACTTTGATAAGTTTCAATACCTACATTGTACAAAGTTATAAGAAAATTCATTTACATGCATATTGTCAAACATAGGAAACCTTTGTTCATGTTTTTAAAGCTTGAAAGATGGTTGAGGAATGTTTCAAATTACCTCCGCATTGTTTTTTTCTTCCCTGACGTCCCTGTCTTCAGCTCGTGTGGTCTGCTCCATTTAAAACCCTTCAAAGTCACAGCCCAGAAGAAAGATCTGAATCCGTTCGGCAGCGGCAAGCGGTCAGACTCCTGGACTCCTAAGCTTTGCTACCGCAGACCTGCGGGTCACTGAAACAGGGGGGATAAAAGGTCTGCGGTTTATTTGTTTTCATTTAGCTGTGAGTCTAATGGCACAAAAAGCTCCACTGTGGCCATGCCACCCATTCTTTCTCTGGGTTTTTAAAAACTCAGATCTGTGTGTGTGTGTGTGTGTGTGTGTGTGTGTGTGTGTGTGTGTGTGTGTCCATCCATCAAGCTTAAAAGAGACAGAGCAGCAAAGTGTATTTGTCACTGATGCACCCTCATAATAAAGGTCCGCTGAGGCTTCATTAAAGCCAAAGTAGGAGTGAGGTGTCAATGAGGGTCACTGGGATATGCTCCTTGGGTCAATTGTCCATTGTTAGTGGAAAACACATCACAAGACAATCACAAAAAAAAAAAAAAACTCTTCAAGAAAAAGTGCAAAAGAAAATTGTAATTGCCGCTGGGTTGAAATCCAATAAATCGTCATTACAGAAAAAACTAAAAAAAAACAAAAAAACCAGCCGTTAATATCATAAGGAGGAAAATCACAGCGTTGCATTAATCAAATCCCTGGTTTTTTTTTAATCACTGCATCGCCCCTCGTGCTACAGCCTTAAATCCACAATGGGGACCGTTATTGCAATAATAACGGTGTGTGGCTCCACCTGAGCTTTGTCCTCCTTCCATTATGGAGAAGGAGGTAGCAGTCCAGAGAAGTGATTAAAGGAGCGGGGCCAGCCTCCTGTGGCTGCTAGATGAGTGTAATGAGACCCCAGAGACCTGATAACCTGTGATATTCATTTAAGGAAGCAGGCTTTTGCCAGTCAAGCATTTTTTAAACACTTTTTTTCCACTACCATTATGACCAGTGAGCATGTGAGTTCTATCAATATCTTTTATACATATTTGTAAAACCATATTCTTGCAGTTAGTAGTTCTAATAGAGGCTGAGAATGGGGGAGAGGAGAGAGAGATCTGTACACCTTATTGTTATTTCAATGCTGACAAGTCCAATTTTTTTCTGTCCAATTCAATTCAATTCAATTTTATTTATATCGTGCCATTAACAATACAAATTACCTCACAGCGCTTTACAAGACCCAGCCTGAAATCTCCAGCGACGGTGGAAAGGAAAACCTCCTGTTTAACAGGAAGAAACCCTGAGCGGAACCCAGCTCACGTGGAGCTTCTGTGAGAAGTTGAATGCAATATCACTCTGAAAGTCAGAAAGGATTTCCCGCTGATTTATTTTTAAAGCTGTCCAACGTGTTCGTCGTAAAAAAAAAAAAAAAAAAATAAAATTGGGGAAACGTTAGAGCAATCAGGAGGCTTAGTGACTGCTGGGGGAGTCGGGCGCTGCCGACTCTCTGTGTGTGTGCATGACAGCGCTGAGCCCATCTGAACCAGGAAACCATGAACAAATGCTGCGACACCGTGGGTGCATCCCAACATGGGCGGGTGAATCTCCAAGAGGATTGTTTAAATTCAACAGGCAAATAGGACAATGTATCGCTGTTTACATAAAACATATTTCCTTGTTCTTGTGACAGCGGCTCCAGGCTGAGAGTCAGGGTACACTGTTCATGCTTGAGTTGGCAAACAAGATAAAGACTAAAATAGGAACGCAGCGAATAATGGAAGAAGACTGTGTGTGAGCGTGAGTGTGTGTGTGTGAGAGTGTGTGCGTGTGTGTGTGTGTAGGGTGTATGTCTCTGGTACAGAGTGCAGAGGGTTAGGTAGAACATGACGAGAGGAAAGAGTCAAGGAGACATTAGATTATTAAATTATGCTGGATTATACATTCAAGATAGTCAGATTTGTTGAGAACAAAGGCTGGTGTGTGTGTGTGTGTGTGTGTGTGTGTCTGTGTGTGTGTGAGCGAGCGAGGATCTCAGCGCGTACGAATAAATGCATTTCTGTTTGTCGGAGCGCAGAAGGACAGGCACCCACATTAGCCAGGTCAGTGGCTCTCTCATGGGGTGCCTCAGGACACACTGTTAGTTTATCTGGCTGGCTGAACATGGCTGCACAACACAGCACAGGTCTGCCAAGGCAAATACACTGTTAAAGGGTTCACTCTGTGGGTGACACCATAGTTTTAGTCCATCTATTCAAGATGGCAGATAAGAACAATGTGCGAGAGCCTTAAAGGACCTACAGGAAAAGTCATTAAGTCACATGATCGGTGCTATTCTACTCCTTTGCTGCAACCTTCAGTAAACAGTTAAGTCATAAAAGGTTCAAAAGTAGCTTATTAGTGTTGTCTCCTTGTCACTTTACTGTAGGTGTAAAGCATCTATCAATATTAAATACCAGTAAAATATAGATTTTTCATATTATATAGCATTGTATCAATAATATATTGATATATTCTAAACAGATATTTACAACTACATAATTATTTAATAATTACTTACTTAGCTGGTCATTGTAAAGTTGGATGTTCATAAATGGTCGATGATGAAATTATATATAGTTAATAATCAGTTTATAATCCCTTTAAAAAACATTACTTAGGCTTTATTATAAAATTGCAACAAGTATATGAGAAGGATGGAATACAAAACTTGTGCAAAAACGAGATAATCTTGGTTGTGTAGTTGTAAATGAAGCACAGAGAAGCAGCTCTGATTTAGGATTTAGATTTATTGAGTTTACTGTCTGTTGAAAGACAGCAAAGCAGAGTGTGCCGTGTGGGCCATGTGCCAGCATTAAACAGAAGCGAACAGTCTTACTAATACATTCACATGTAAATGCACATTCATTCTGAACTAACTACATTAAAAGGTGTCAAAACGAAATTCAACAGTGGGCGTTCACAGTGTAAAGTACATGAGCATGTCATCTGCATAGTTGTGGTCACTTCTGTTCTTGTTTTCTATCATCTGAGCCAGTGGGAGTCACCACAACACTTCTCTTATTACTGTCTTTAGTGACATCTGTGCTGTTTTTATAGGCGACTTTACATCTGAGCAGACAGTAATTACCTGTGGAGTTCCCCAAGGCTCATTCCTGAGATCAGTCAAAAACCTGACTGGTAGACATTGAAGCAGTTCCTTTTTGTTAAGAAGTTACAGACCTTTAATGATCTTACTTAAAAATGCAAGATTACTGATCAGCCTGTAGCGGTTTTTACCGTGCGTGGGAAAACACCTGGTATGAGAGACATAGTTCACAATCTGTAAAAGGTCTGTTATCAGTACTTTTGGAACTTTTTGGGAAATAATTTGTGGGAGGAGATATCTAGGAAGGAATAGGAGTTTAGTAGATGTATAATGACCTCAGGTTTCTGTTGCTTATGGGAAAGAATTGTGGCATGGTGTTTAAATTGGCTTTAAGTTGACATAGTGTATATCCTGAACCTGTTGTGTCTAATGTTTTGGAAGTTTTATTTTTGTCTGTAAAGTACGATTCACAGGTTACAGACACAGGCGGGTGTGTTACCCTGGATTGTGACAGTTTTTGAATATTATATCAGCGAAATAGGATTGCCTTGTGTTCCTCAGTTGTAAATTGTAATTGTATGTAATCTTTCTCCTAATAGATGTATAATAATGAATCTGGAGTTTTTTCCTCCACATGCATTCAACTTTCTGGGACTCTCTGTTATCATTTATTTTGTAAAGTTTCCAGATGTTTTTTCTGTTATTGGTGTTATTTCTCTGATTATATTGCCTTAGATTGCAAACTCCCAAATTTAGATGCTTCAAATAAAAAAAAAAATGAATTAGCCCACAATAAAATTATTTATAGATATTCAATTTCTAAAACCCAAGTCTAGAATTAAGTGCTAGGATTTAGAAAGACTTGTATTGATATTGCACAGCGGTCCCTTAATGGAGTTGTTAGGAGATTGACACTAATAACATTACGATCAAAAACAATTGGAAACCAACCATAAATCTATGCTGATAAATTAGTGCTTTGCTGCTCCGACTATATGAACTCCCATCTGGCTTTTGTTCTCTCCATATCTCTACTAAGTTAAATTTATGCGTTAAATAGCATAAAACTGCTTTAATAATGGCAATTAATAGTTGTCAGTTGGTTTTATTTTATTTTATATGGTTTAAGCATTAAGCCATTTTTATTGATTATTTCTTTACATTCATATAAATGTCAATTAACTGATAAAGAATTATGATTAATTTAAAGTGTTACTTTATGTAGTTTTTAATACATCTTTATCTGTGACATTACAATTGCCATGTCAATCAAAAATATGAAAAAAATTCACCAGTTTTCATGTTGGTTCTTAGTATTTTATTAGAATTACTGTGTTCACCATGATCAACCACACATTTAAGAAACTAGCAGAGTCAAAGCTGTGTAAATGTAAGGAATTAAAAATGAGAAGTATTCTCCTTAGAACTGTCACTCCCGAGAAATACAAATTAACTGTCTGTCTTTGGACTGTGGGAGGAAGCCAGAATACCCGGAATACCCACGCAGCCTCTGTCCCAATCGGGATTTGAACCTCAAGTCAAATAAAGACAAGCTGAATGTGATATTTTAGAATTTTATTGGCATTACTTTAACAATACAACATATATGTATGTATATTTATATAAACATTACACCAAAGCACACCAGATCTCACAGCATTAGATCAATGCAAACTTGTGTTTTAGAGATTCTGAACTTTGAATAAAATCTTCAAACATGAAGGAACAGGAAGACAGATCCCATTTCAATACAGCTCAATCAGCCTGCAGCAAACAGGACGTAACATGTAAGTGACATGTCAAAAGTAAACAAAAGAGACTGTGTTACAATTATTGCAGAAAATACTGTACATTGGAATCTGTTAAGCCTTAATGTGTGCAAAATATGGCAATAATCTTGCCTTTTTATGAAAAAATCCTTTTTCAAATGCCCAAGCCCATTTAATATGAAAAAAAAACAAAACAGAATGTGTCTTTGCTATGGCTGAACATGCAGTAGTCACTGGCAGGTTCTGGTCATGAACACCCGTGTGTATTTTAAAAGGCTCGTGTTGTTTCTGGGGTTTTGGGTTGCAGCCTGTGCCCAAAGCGCTTGTTACGTGATCCACCTGTTCTTCCTCCAGCACCCTTTCAATCACATAATGTGCATCCACTGCAAGCATATGGCAATTCATCTAAATGTACCAAAAGGCAGCAATGCAGACCTTTAAAAAAAAACAGGAGGGATGTTCATAACAAAATATACAAGATCTTTGTTCCAAGTGCACGAGAGACAATCCTGGAGTGTCTCCCAGCACTGGAACTGATGCCAATAATTCTTTTTAAAGTGAGTTTAGGAGAGTGAGGGTGAAAAATAATTAACAATATATTTATGGGCATTTAATGGGATGTAATGCAATGTCAGTGTGTGTGTGTGTGTGTGTGTGTGTGTGTGTGTGTGTGTGTGTGTGTGTGTGTGTGTGTGTGTGTCTGTGTCTGTGTGCATTGAAATGACTGTTGACAACACACAGCAGATGGCCAGGACTCATCCTCTAGGCTTTCCCCTCTCATTAATTACTATGGCAGTGAGTCAGACATAAAAAAATAAATAAATAGATGAAACAACGATCCAAATCTCAACTGAAAATAACAAAAATTTAGTGTTTTAGAGTGATGAGGTTGACACATTATCACTGATAATGCTGATGACTTTAAAATTATACATTAAAAAGCTTTTATGTTGGTACAAAAACACATCTTTCACTTGGCTCAGCACTCGAGTCACAAAAATATGAACTATATCGTTGGCTTTTGAAACTGGATCTGATAACATCTGTATCCTTTTCAAACAAGGCACCATTAAAAGGGTTCATGAGTGGATACGAACCAAACTGCTTAATTTCCTATTTACTTACTGCATTTCTTAGTAACATTAACTAATTGTAGTTGTTGTTGACAGATGCCTTCAGGAGTTATATTTCACAATTTTTAATCAGTAGCATCTAATTGCAGCTTATAAATCTTTCAATTTTATCTGGTTCATGGGTTGGAACTATTGTAAAAGGCATTGATTGGTTAACATTAATAAAGCTAGTATTACAATTAGTAGATATTTTGTCACAATGGATACATTTTAGATCATCTATAGCAGACTGGAGGTGTAAATTTAACAACAGTAGGAAGAAAACCTGAGCTAAACAGTATCTCTTTAGTACATCATGTGACCCGTTAGAGAGTGAACCAGTAATAACCCCACCACGTTCATGTTGTCTCAGAGTCTAAGTAAATGTGCTCCTGCTGCACCTTTGACTGGTTTGTGTGACCGGTCGTAGTTGGACCGCAGATTCTTTCCAATCCGAAGGTGGTCCGCAACCCCGACCCCTGCTGCACGCTCCAAATGAATTGAGCTCGGCGGGCGCCAGCGTACACTGAAGCAACGTGACAGAAAGTAAACGTGTTGTACAAATTCATCAAGGTGCTGATAAATGAATTACTCAGTGTGCTTTGAAAGTCCGAAAGAATACCAAGGCGGTTGTGTGCGCCGGGTTTGGGACTGGACACGTCTACTATTACATCAGACTCTAAGCCTTTTACTGGCTGAGTCATTAAATTAGTTACATGTTTTGAGATTTGGTACATTGTGTTTAAAGTCACATCACTTATGCACCTTTTCTATGGTGCCCCACCCTCTATAGACAGCAAACAGGACATTCTATTAGAGACCCCTGTCCTAAAAAATGCATGGGTTGGCAAACTGTTTCAGTGGTTATTTATTTGATTGTTGCTATACTTAGTTATAGATGTAGAAGCAATGAAACGCCCTCATGGTGAGTTCTGGAGCGAGATGGTTCTGTCTACTGAATGCACATTTTACATTAACAGAAAGAGCCACTTGCTCTTTTTCATGTTGGTATTTTTGAGTATTGTATTGAGAAGTCTATATGCGCACGGATGTGTTTGCACAATTAGTGGCTAGCTCGACGACCACACGCAAGCAAAATATATTTGCAAACTTCAGCTAAAGCCCGTGACCCCGTCGGCAGGATTGCGTTTTTATCTGAAATCACATCTGATGGGTAGAGTATTTAATTGAAACCCTCAGAATGTGCCAAGTAAAATGTGCGGTAACTTGGAAATGTTACTTCAGCCCTGGTACCCCCACACGGTGGTCGCAATACTGCAAAAGATATATATTGTCCACAAAATAAACACGATTTCTTAAATTGGTCTTCTTTGCTGTCAATGTGAAAGTCAACCTGCAGCAGAATATATTTGAATATATCTGTATTCCCTGAATACAGAATGCTGGTTGCATTCTGTATTCAGGGAAATACTTCAATGAAACTGTAACCCCAGCCCGAAAAAAGAAAGAAACATTATGGTTCTATCAAAATAAGATTAATAGAAATCAAAAAATAAAAGGATATTGACAGTAATAATCAAACAGTCAATCACAAACCGACATTTTAAACCTAAATTTGGGTCAAAATGTTCATTTCCCGAGTCGACAAATGGACAGTCGCCTCTCAATTTGTCACTTTTCTCCTGGATATCTCGTCGTTGGCATCTGTAGGTGCGCGTCAAAGCGTTGCTGCGTGGGAGGAAAAAAATGGGTGGGGGTGTGGGACCCCGCAGCACTACGTCTTCTCGGGCTTCAGTTTGTTGGTGGAGAAAAGCATGATGAAGTATGAATCCAGGCCAGTCCTCCCAGCTGGCCTGCCATCTCCATTTGGGCTTCCTCCTCCGTCGGACGCAAAGTGCTTCGACCTAAAGTCAGATCCGCGGCGACGTGCGGCTTCGGCGGGGGCGGCGCCGCCCAATCCCGGGGAGTTTCCGCTGCCATCGCGGCTCCCCCGGCGGACGTCGACGCCTCGCAAGAGCGTGTCGCGTCGACATCTGGCAAACAATGCGCGCTGGTTCGACATGGCTTTTTGTCTAAATGTTGCATCGGCTGAGCTGAGGTTGAGCGCCCTCGTTATTTTGATGACACCCTAGATCAGCGCCTGGTTCGACGAGTCAGCGGCAGAACCAAAACGCAAGGTGGTGAGGTCACTGGGGTCCACGTCCGAACAACTGGAGCACACCGAGAAGAAGCACAAAAACTGAAAACCAGCCTCGAACGGTCTAAATGAGGCGATTTCACCAATACAAGGTTGAGTCTCTTCATGCATATAAGTGAAAGAGCACTGGAAAATAAAGCAATAAACAAATGATTGTGGGAACATTTAAGTCTCCTTCAACGTATCTCATTATCATTAATGTCATTGCATTTTTAGGCACAAAACCCCCACCGAGAACCTCAGTCCCCAATCAAACACAAGCCAGGGAATGCTGTTAAATATATACACAGCTGTACATCTGATGGTGCGTTCAGGCACGTTTTACTGGGTGGCGGTGTAGATATAGACGAAGACGAGCAGCAGGAGATTGAGAAGGATGCCGATGACCCCCAGCACGGCCAGGAACCTCTCCTCCGGTGTGCTCAGGTGTGGACACGGTAGGTCCATGTGAGGCTTTTAGTCTAAATATGAGAGACTGACCAACGCGAGTGGTTACCAGGATCGCCTCGGCGATGAAACGCGTTTGAGGGTCCTTAAATGTCCATCAGCCATGTTTGTCTGGGAACGGCAGTGTTGGTATTCCAAAAATACAATTACAGACAACACACAGATATGATCATGATCAGTACATGGATGCAGAGTTCAACCGGAGCGCTCTCTGCTGTCACGGTAACACAATAGTTCACTGGTTTGGGGAATCATCCTGACCCACAACTGGACGCAGTCTGTGAGTTTGTGTGAATAAGTCCTTGAAATGCAAAGATAAGAGTGGTCTATAATTAATGTCGTCTTCAGGACTCGTAAGGATAAATCAACTGTCCAGCTCGGATCTGGTTTTCAGATCCAGTTTGAGAGGCCTTACTGGTCCATAAATACTTCAAGAAGGAACCTGTAGGAGTCCTGGCACCATAGCAACCCCACCCCCACCCCACCCCACGCACTCCCCCGTTGTGGGAAACCTTAGGTGACGGACGTGTAAATGTAGACAAATATGACCACTAAAAGGTTGAGGACCGTTCCGATGATACCCAGCACGGCCAGGATTCGCTCCTCGCGGTCGTTGTTCGAGTCGTCGTCTGTGGCGTGAGTGCTGCAGACATAGCGGCTGCCGGGGACCATGGTTACCATCACAGAACCCCACCCCCAGAGGGCGTGATGCCTGGTTGGCGGTGAAGGAAAAGGGGAAGACAAAAAAAACAAAAACAAACATGATTTCTGAGTAAATGACACAATATTAACACGCTCGAACATGCATGCACGTTAGTCTCGACAAATCTTTTGTTTTGGCATTTCAATTGGGTTGGATTTATTTCTTCTTCTACATCTTTTTGTCTCCGTTTTTTTGCATCCGCATCCTCTTTTCAGACATTTACCACATCATAGCGAGTGCAACCGTCAACATTTTTACGTGAAGTTTTAGTTTGCTATATCTGTAACAACCACAAGTAAACAAGTAAAGTAAATCTTGTAAATCAAATGAAAGTGGAAAGAAAAGGTTGACATTTGCATGTGCACCGTGCAGTCATTTCTCTCGACAGCTATTGAATTCCCACGCAGTCACATCTACAGGCAATTTAAAGTCCCAGTTTAGGCAAATGTGCACGATTTTTGGACCGCGAGTGGAGCTGAGTACCCGGAGAGAGCCCGCGCGCAGAACGTGCACACTCCAAATAGAAAGGCTCCGAGTCCTGAATCAAATCCCCCGATAGATAAATATTTCAGGAACAAGTGTCCACAAACAGCTCCCTATTTTCAAAAGAAAATATGCATGAGGATCCAGCCAAGCACACACAGCGTATGACAAAAAGATGTTAAAAGAAAGTTTTGTCATCTTTTGGCTATACAGTCATTTCCCGACTCATATACTCCACACATATATATAGTTGCAGTTTCTCTGAATCTTATATGCTTTATATGCAGGTAGAGGCAAATTCAGGAGGGTTATCAGCCCCAATATCTCTTGGTTTAAAGTATTACTGCTTCTTTCATATTATCTCTTTCTACCCTCTGTAGATATCTTATCAGTCTGGTACATTCAAAATAAATGAGGTCAAAGCTGATGAGGGTATTATGATGAGGTCCTGCGGGAGGCTATGTCAGTGTAATCCGTATAATTTGTTAAGTTTAGGGCATGTGTGTACTGTAGGTGACACAATGAATAAAGAAGACTCATCCTCTACTGGTCCCTCTAACGTAACATATTGGTGCACGTGTGTGTTCTTGTACTTGCTACATACTGATCTATTACTAGCAAAGGGAGGACATTTTTGGGAAGTGACATTTTGGCCGATTCTTCGCAACTTTAAAGGACAGTTTGAGGATCAAAACAGGGTTTTGGGTTTTTGGATAGAATTGGGTTTAGGTTAGGTTAGCGTGAGGGGTTAGTTCTGATAGGGTGTGGAGGTTGGTTAGGGTTAGGATTAGTGGCTGGTGAACACAAAACAATTGAACACAAATGACTGCAAATAAAATAATGAATATTGATGTATTTATATTTCAAAACATTAAACATATATGCCACTGTCACTGCTTATGCCTGACTGAAGCTTTTCACAGTATTTTCTGTAGAGGATACTATTTTCAGTGCCCCAAGATCTCAAATTCTGCGACACTTATTGGCCAAAACATCATTAATTTGCCCTGGCAACCGTACACAATTGGTTAATTCCCTGCACTGCTTGTAACTGAAACGATACAAATCTGTCTGTGTAATTTCACTGGCGGTGAATGAATGTCAGCTGGTGGAAATGTGGTTTATATAATTCATAATGCATGTAGGAACACACTAGTGGGTAAAAACGACATTCATAACTGAATTTGTCAAAATATATTTTACAATTTTCCCAATACAATTGTGTGTGTGTGTGTGTCTATGTCTGTGTGTCTGTGTCTGTGTGTTGGTCTCTGTCCTGTGGGATACACTGAAAAATGAAAATGACAACTGAAAGACAGAGAAATGAAAAGAACAAAGTTGTATTTTTTTAATGCAGTTTAACCATTCAACAGTGTAATGTGGTTATTTCCGTCCCAATTATAGGGACTGTGCCGCACACCTCCAAACTCAGGGGTTGAACTGGTGTAAAAGCCAAATGATGACAGAGAAAAAAAAATAAAAAACATTTGCTCTTAACATAAGCTCGCCTTTACTGATCGATTAAACCGTGCGCTGCAAAGGAGATTGTGGCTGCACTTTCTCTCAATTTTAGGTGATTCGTGTCCCACAGTTTGCTGAAGGCTTGAACTTAAATGTGGTCTTAAGAAACATAAATCATGGATATTGTAGATAAATAATAATATAAAAATTATAATATTATGAAATTTAGAATAATATAAAAAAATTATAATATTACTGTGCCACATATTTGATTCAAATAAAGCCATAGAGATACTACTACTACTACTAGTAATAATAACAACAACAACAACAATAATAATAATAATAATAATAATAATAATAATAATAATAATAATAATAATAATAATAATAATAATAACAATAATAATGTGACTGCAGATCTGGCATATCTTGTTTAAATATTACACTCTAGGATTTTATTCACAGATGATGCTGAGCTATGGAAGGAAGATTAAAGAAAATCACCTCAAGCTGTTTCAAACCAACTGAATACATAAATCCGTTTTGCTGCTAAATCTGTTCACGGGAAACATCTAAACCATCTGTTTACCTGTACAAAACCCAACCGGCTCCATAATCTGTGATGTGGTGTACAAGGATTTTCCACTTGCCTGCACAGTGGGTTCCCAAAAAAAAAACCAAAAAGCGGCAACACTGTAATTTAGGTAATCACAGCTGGGTTAATTGCACGCCTTCCTGTGAGCGCACAGTCAGCAAGTCAACGTGGTTACGTAACGTATTCCCCCAGCTGAGGAAAAGTGCCATGAGAAAAAGGAAGTGACAGATCAGCACATTGGAGCCAGAGCTTTAATGACGAACATAACCTGCTCTCGATGATGTTGCCATGGTGATCGGAATCATTCACAAAAAAAATAAAAAGGAGAGAACTATCTGGCTTTGGGATAAATGTACCCTGATTGCCTGCTAATCTTGCTTCCCTCTACGAGCCAGAGTGTTACATAAATCCTCGCTGTGCCTTTTGGAAACGAGTTTAACTTACACAGCTGTCTCTGTTTTTTCTGGTAAAGGTGCAGTAAGCAGTTTGGGGTTCCTTTTGAAGTCTTTTGAGGTCAGTGCACACCGGCAGCACTGATTCTCATCCACTTGTGTCAAATCCAGTTATTCATCCATTTCCTTCCTTCATTACGTGTTGCATTTTACTGAAAATGTGTTACTTCCTTCCTTCCTGATTGTAGTTTCAAATTGAAAAAGGCTGAGAGATTTTTAGCTGGGCTTTATCTTAATTTGCCTATTAACCTCTAAAACCCTGCAAGTCGAGAACACCGTGACAGATTCCCCATCATTTTACCATGTACCTCGGTTATGCAATGTCTGTCGGACCGTTAATTGCGAATGTAGGTGTGCAAATCGTTAATGTGGTACAAACTAAAAAAAAAAAAAAAAAAAGCCTGTAAAAAACATATAAATCAGGCGTGATATTTCACACTTATGCAGGAACGCGCCCTCTTTTTCCTCTCTCCCTCGCTCCCTTCAAGGACACCCAATCTTAATGAGCCACAGCAGCTCAAGCAGTAAATCATTCAAATTAATATTTGAGCGAACCCATTTTCTTTCAGCTCTTAAAACATTCACATTACCCTAATGAGACGTGGAATGCCATCGCCTTGCCATAATTTACAAAACTTTGAGACTTGTGAATGATGGAAAAAAAAAATAACATCTGAATTATTGTCTACTATTGTGTGGGTGGTTATTGTGTAACATGTTTGAGGCCACATTTGTCAAGTTTGGGCAGATTGATTATTTACAAATCTCTGCAAAACGAACACGTACCTGCCGAGAAATTGCGAACACGGTAAATATGAGGGCCGAGAAGGCTGCTGTGCAAATGCGGAGCAATTGGAGGCTCACCAACATCCTCCTCATTGCTCATCCAATATGAGCAACACAGGGCAGACTTGCCCCTGAAACACATGCATAAAATTAACCATAATTGGTGTAGATAGCAGCGCTACTTCTTCTGCTGTCGAGCTAATTTATGTGGACTATAAAACAAACTCCCTGTGGAAGGTCCATCTGCAGTGTAGTACACATTACTCTCTTTGAAAAGTTACAATGGGACTTGGCTCTGAGGTGATTTCTTGGTCAATAAAAAAAGAGACAGTCTGGTGCATATTTTAAACTTGACTACTTAGTCAAGATGAGACTCTAAACTATTACAGGTTGTGTGTATGTGTGTGTGTGTGTGTGTAGGTGTGTGTGTGTGTGAATTTTTGGCTAGTAAAAAATATTCCTGGTGGGGATGTGAATTCAGCATATGAAATCAGATTTAATAACCATATATTATGTGTATATATATATATATATATATATATATATTTTTTTTTTTTTGGCTAGTGTATATGTGTATATATATATATATATATATATATATATATATATATATATATACACACATATACACTAGCCAAAAATTCACACACACACACACACACACACACACATATATATATATATATAAACTATTATATTTCAAACCATTAAATGTTGCACATCACATCACATGTTCAGAACCAAATTGAAAACTTTTTTTCGTATTCTTCATCTTTTTCTACTTCTTCTTCTCCCCCATCTTGTCATTGGTCAGAAAACAGTGGTTGGAGTAAATTAAATCAGCCCAAAGTAAAAGTTAATAAAAGTTGAAGTAACATCTTTTGGTGCCAGTCTGATGCTGATTGGCCTGTGGATGGAAGGAAGTTAGCCCAAACAGGAAATGGCGAGGGTGGGACATGATACCTGTCAATCATTTCCACCCAGAAAATAAAGCTTGGGCTGCATAAAATCAGCCGAGGATCAACATCCTTTGTTCTTCTTTTAACTATTTGGTCATTTGGATGGTCCTCACAACAGGACTGTTTGAGGGTACAGACATAGTTTTAAGGGTGAGGTTTGAAATGCGTTTAGGTTTAGGGTCAGGGGGTTAGTTGGAATCATTAGGGTAAGGGGCTGGGTAATACATTATGCCTGTGATGGTCCACAACAAGATAGTAGGACAAGGTTGTGTGTGTCTGTGTGTGTGTGTGTGGCTCACATTTTTTTTGAATGGGGAAAAAAGTTCATAATATGCAATGTGACCTGAGGGAAAGAAAGGCTGGGAGCATGGATGTGTGCCGTAATCAATCTAATGGACCTTAACTGGTAGAATGAAGTAAAAATAGATTTTTTTAATAAGTGCATCAATAGCTAATTAGTCAGTTGCTGATTCACATTCCTTCCGTACATCATTGTCACAAGGACAAGGTTTCAGGTGACTTATGAGATTAGTTATTACAAATCTGGCAAAATTGCAACAGCATTGTGGTCTTTGGAAAACAGCCATACTGGTGAAGCTACACTGATTCTTTAAAAGTCATTGAATAGATTCAATTAATTAATATGTATTATTCACAAAATAAAATGAAGAAAAATATTCTCATTAGTCACCAGTAATTTGGTAGGTATCCCTACAATTGACCTGTCCAGTCCACAAGCTGGCAGCGCCCCCTGTGGGACTGATTAAGCAGAGGTAGCCTGATTAAGAGATGATTCATATAAGGAAGGAATAAAGAAAATATGACTATGAGAGCACAAAAACAACAAAAACACTGATAATATAAAAAGCCCATGTTCCATTGATTTACATTTTGTTTTGTGTGGATGCAGAAAAAAATATCATATGGGGCAAAAATTGGTACCCAAAGAAGCTTTAAATCGAATGAGGTCCATTTCTCATTGAAATCTAACAGTGCGCTCTATAGACATAGATCAAGCTTTAACTGGATTTTGCCCTATTGGATTGAAAGGAATGAGGTTCATCAGGGGCAATATACACAATACCAACATTATATGGAGAGGATGGAGTATAGTGGATAAGCAGATTTGTTTGCATTGTGCTCACCATTACAATACTGTGATGTACAATTTCAATAGTCTAAGTGGGTCTCCTGAGTGATGAGGCTGGATCATGAGACAATGTCTTCAAACCAACTTTACTGTGCAGATCTAAGCAATATAATGTGGAATTTGAAGAGTCATTTATAAACATATCAACTTAGTTTAGCTTGCATTAGAGGGGGCATAGGTAGGAAATGTATTTATAGTAATCATAAAATCACCAGACATTAAGGAAATACTTACCCAGATATTTATTTAATTAACAACAGTAGCCCAGCCAGACTATCCTCTACCTATCTACCAATCCCAGAGTCAGTAGTGTTTTTGCATCTGGGTTGCCATTTAACCACTGAGCCGCAGCTACTTTCAGATCACAATTGATGTTACTAAAAGTAAAAAGGCCTCGGTATGGTTCCCCAATACATCTTGATAAAGTGAGAAAACAAGGATCTGTAAGACGATGCCTTTGAAAGATGGAGAAGAATTTGAAGACTGATGCCAAAGTTCATTATCTCCTGGTCACACAAGATTCAGTTAAGTGTGGCCAACTTAATTCTACTTAATGTAGGTACAGACATTTCAAATATTCTCTACAGTTGAGTAAGGGTATGCATATTTATTCACAGTAGACCAGCACGTATGCAGGTGGGTCATCAAATTGACTGGCTAATGAATTGTTTGAGACATAAAAGGGGTGACTCTTTATAACTGGCAACCTCTACTCTGGGAGGAGTGGAGGGGTACCACCAATACCACCAATTACTAATTACTTACACATAACATCTTTAACCCTGTCCACTGACCCATGTGCTATACTTCAATAGATGGACAGTAGCCCCATCCGACACTAATCATGGTGTGAGAAGGACCGTAGCTTTGATCTCAACAAATTTCCTTCCGTTCACTCTGGAGAGGACCTTTTGATCGGTGTGTCTTTTGTTCATTTTGCACAGACACGAGCACACCATTTGCCTGCGGCACATGACTGGTAGCCATTACTCATCATCATGCCATCCAAAACAGAATGTTCAGATGAATGAGTTATTGCTCATTACCTGCGCATGTCTGTAAGTTTCGTGGGGGAGAAATGAATCTCAATATTTTCGAGAACCCCAATTATTAATTAATTCCACTATATATCTCGATCACAATTTATCAATTTATTAAGTATTTGTTTTTGTTTGTTATTTATTTCAATACGAGAACTTTATATATCATGCCTTGATGTGTGTCCTGTTTTTAGTTCTTTGTTTTTTTTTCTTCAGCATCTTCCAACTCCACCAACTCAGCCTTTGTCTTGTGTTCACAGCTCCCCACGAGTGCATATCTTTTCTTGTTTACCTCTGCTTTTACAAGTTAGCCCGTGTCCTGGGAGCCTCCGAGATACTCGCAGTGTAATTGCAATATTCCAGGCGGGCAGCTGAAAGCCTCCAAAAGATCCCTTCCCCTCTTTTCATGTGTTAAAGCAAAAGCTAATCTCGGCCTTTGAACACTTGCACATAAAAGCGATCCACCCATGCATCTCTGGCCATCCCAGAAAGCAATAAGCAGCCCCTCTTCCGTACATTAATATGATCAAAAATGATGAGTCTGACCGATTCACTCATGATTTTTCTCCATGGTGTTTCATTAACAGCAATCAAGAAATGCCAGATACGGTCTAAACAGTTTAACTCCGCTTCACAAATTGCCTCTGGAACAGAAATGATAGATTGGGGATATCGATTTGCGGGGTTATTGGCTCCGCAGGAAGGCTCAATCAATGGTTTCACAGCTTTTGCGTGTGCTACGATGCGAGCACTTTGTCCAACCTCTATGGAGATCAATGGCAATGCACGCATGTCAGCCCATTAAGACAGCTTGTGTGGGATCCGGGAGAGAGAGAGGGGGGGCTATACCGCACAGCAAACACAAATTTTGACGGCTGCATGTGAAAAACACAGCACGCTCAGTTGGTTCGCAGATTAATAGAGTGGGGGCCAGATCCGTATTACACTGGAACATTCGAGAGCATCATTATGAGCTCATCTGGCCTGTGATGCTGGAAGAGCAGGCAGCCATGAAGCGACTGTCACATTGAAAGCTTGCATAACAACATTTAATAACAGGCAAAAGATACAGATTGCAGAATAATGTTTCCATATAACGATGCAGGAAAAATAACGGGAAAAATCTACTGCCGTCTCTTATTTCAGCATACCTCTCATCGGGCAGATCACAATGCTCATTGGTTGAAGATAATTTGGCTTTTTCCCCGCCTCTCCTCCCAGTTAACTATCCTTTCCCATCACTTCGGATACACATGTCTGGCTTAATGTTTACTTGTGTCCCATCTGCTGAGCTCTGTAGAGACACTAACTTTGACAAACACCTCTGTGTAAAACACGGGGCTGCTTTTAGAGTATAGATGGAGGCTCTTTAAATATCCCCGTCTTTTGGAGGACAATCAGAGCCCGGTCTCTTTTGGTTTTGCTCAGTCCCTTAAGTTGTCCCCTCAAGACTTATTCAGCAGCACCCAGAAGTCTTCCTAGTGATTAAGGTCCTTCATAGTTTTATATGTGCTGTAAAGGTGCATCCATGTTAAAAAATAAATAAATTCTTAAGAGTTAAAGAACATATGGTGCAAAAAAAGGGTGAGCTTGTATGACACATGAAACTTGTATTATATAATTACGTAATTTAATAGAGTTATCATTTTAAATATTTATTATCTATCTTTATTATCTATCTATTTATCTATTAGTTAGAAGTTAATTGGATGAATCACCAGCTCATGACAACAACTTCTGAGCATTTGGGGGTTCGGTACCTTGCTCAAAGGTACCTGAGCAGTGCTCTGAAGGTGCACTGGCTACCGTCCTGCAACCAGCACACCTTCCAACTTTTTGTTTGACATGGGGATTGAACCAGGAACCCTTTGCTTCTCAGCCCTATGGACCAAGCTATTGCTGCCCCAATTGTGTAATTCAAGGCTTTAATGAAACTCAATTTTAATAATTAGAGATTTCCAAGTTCAGTGACACTGAAAGATTCATAGTGTCTGAGTGATTCATAGTTCCATTCAAAGTTGAAATTTAATGTTCCAATGTTGGCACATTGTGTAAAATGGAAATAAATGATAATGTGATAATACGCTAATCCTTTATACTCTTTTGATCCTTAAAGTCTTAAAAGCAGAGGACCAGAGTCACCGCACACCATTTTTCTCAAATATGGAAATCCATATTGGATATTTCTTCTTCTTAAATTATGAAATACTATCTCACAATTTTGTCTTAGCACATCATTTTTAGTTGGTTTTATCAAGTGGTGGAAACGGATTTCCATAAAAAGAGATGCAGATAAAAAACAAAACAAACAAAAAACAGTGAGCTTTGGTGGCAAACGTTGTTAAATTACCCTGGACCTCTTTTGAATGTGACATCACAATTGTATCCACATCAATAATGTAATAATGCAGTAATTCAAAGTGTTATTACTGTTCAATCAGAAATGAGTAACTATTAGGGTTGATTAAAACAAATTTGCATTACATGTGATTGAACGCGTTCCAAAGGATTAAGTTAGTTCACGTTGCCTCGCTGTGCTCTAGGTCACGTGACATCCTGGGTTCCACATCATGTGACCTACCATTCATAGTATGAATCATGGGATGGAACCATGACATGACCCGCTGGACCTACACATCACTTGACCTGTGTCTTGAAGTCTTATAATTGACTTTGGAATTTGACCTTGGTCAACCTACTAAGGGAATATGATGCTGAATGATGAATATGATGAGCACCCACACACACACATACACACACACAAACACAGACTATGAGAGCGCACTCCACATGCAGAGTTTTCCTACTCACCACACATTGCACCAGGGGGGCAGCCAGAACCTCCTTTCTTTCTTTTCTTTATCTGAGCATCTTGTCGCTTTTTGCTCCCCCGCTGTCCTGCCTTGGTTCCTCACCTCTCTCCCCCTCCGATCCCCCTCCCTGTCCCCCCTCACACCACCGCTGCTCAGGTCCAGCTCTGTCGCTGGTGGGGAGGATCCAGCGCAGCCGCGGGCGACGCTTCCGAGGCGCGCTCCGACGCAGACGCGTTCAGGGACTGCCGCTCAGGCGCAAACGCGCACACCTGTAAACCCGCAGGAGCGGCCGAGCTCCGCGGTGGTCTCCGCGACTGAGCACCCCCCTCCCCACCCCACCCCACCCCACCCCAACCCCCGACCACCCCCTACACTCCCCCCTTCTCCCTCCCTCGGATAAACACGCAGCTGGTCTACCCACGGCGGAGCGGCGACCGCGAACGCCTCGTCTTCCAGCGTCACAAGGCGGGCTCAGGTCTCGGCGACGGACATCCAGTCAAGCCTTAAGAAGCGACGCGGAAACCAAACGCGCGCCCGCGCCTCCGAGCGGCACCGCGCCGCTCCAACCCCGACACGAATATCTGTGGCGGTGCCATGCCCCGAGCCCAGGACGAGGTCCGGTCCGAATGAGGACTCCGCTCCCGTTCCCTCCGAGGTGGTCTGGATGCTTTCTCGCCTTGTTCCCTAACGAATTGCGCGGCCGGTCGGGATCCTCAAGGAAGCAGGTGTCCCAGCGAATTTGCGCATCCCGCCTTCATCGGGAGCAGCATCTCCTCTTCGCCGCGCTCGGCCGTCATCTGACGCACTTAAACAGCTTGTCCGTTCTGGCGAAGGAAGCCCCGAGAGTTACAGGAGAGAGAGAGGAAGGGGGGAAAAAAAAGGAAGAGAAAGAATGTGCCGTGTTTGGTCCTTTTGTTCTCCCCCTCTGCGGCGCGAGGAGCAGCTCTTTTCCAGAGTGGCCTGTCAGCATCAATATTTAACAGGAACTTCTGGCCGTGTTGCTGTCACTATTAAAGTTTCCGCGTCTCGGTCCTTGAGCGCTGACAAGTTCACTGGTCTGCAGCACTTATCTCACTTATGCCCCTACTTTGACGGCGACTGCGCCTTCCCTTCTTTTTTTTTTTTTTAACCCTCGCCTAGTTCCCCAGCTCCCAATCTCAGTCTACTGTGCCAGACTTTCTCCCCCCCCACCCCCAAATATGCCCTTCAATACTCTCCGCCTCGTAGCGAAGCTCGATCAACCTTCTCTGAGCCCGTTCCGTCGCACCAAACCTTTGACTGTCTCAACCTTCTCCCCCCACCGACAGCGAGCTGATTCACGCGCCCCGTACTTTTCAGCAACTGCCCGCCAATGTGCTCGCGTCTGTCCCCGTCCTTCCTGTCCTCTGTCTGTTGCTTATTTAATTCAGCTCAAGTCCTTTCTCTTTTTTCCTGCCCCCTATATCAATGTCATTTCTCCTCTATCCCCCCCCTACCCTGCCTCTCCTCCTGCATGCAAAAACACACAGCATTGGAGCTGCTGCGCTCTGAGTCATGCTGCTCTCTCCTCCATTTTCCTTCCAGATGATTGGAGATGTTCCTCTGCCCCCCCCATACGATGCACACGTCACTGTCTGTTCAGAATTCCTTTTCCTCCAAAGCTCCGTGATGACAAGTCCAAATCCTGCTGACACAGACAGCGACAGACCAGCAAATGGAGCGAGTGAGCTTCCCTTTCCCCAGTGCCCCCATTCGCCAACTACCCCGCAGGTGTTAATAGGCTTCCATTACAGGTGGTTTCTTCAGTAGATCTTCTCTCAGTCTGATTTGGTTTTATCCTCCTGTGCGTTTTTTTTTTTTAGCCTGCTCGGGAAAAAACTGTGAAATGTCTTCAAATGCACAAGCAAAGAAAGCAAAATGAAAAGGATGTTTATTGAGGGGGAGAAAAAAGATATGCCCTAAGGATTAGTAGAAGTGTCAGCATATATATATATATATATATATATATATATATATATATATATATATATATATATATATATATATATATATATATCTATATCGTATATATCGTAGGGTCATGGATGGAGTGAGACTTATGTGGGGGTGGGATGGAGAGATGATTGTAAAATGGATATTAAGTGATAAGGGAGAGGAGGAGGAGCGGTCCCAAAAGGATGGATAGATGTTTGACCGGGTGGCCACTTTACTGTGACATCCAAGAAATCCTTGAAGCTGCCACCAGTGATTTAGAGGGCTGCCATCTTTCTCCAATTGGTCAGAAGAAATATGCAGAAAATGCCTCGTAGGACAATTACTCATGAGCTCATCTTTTACCTGCGCGGCCAACCTCTCGCTCTAATGTCTACCTCGCTCATCGATTCCCTCCATCCGTCTGTCTGCCCCTGCAGTCGCGGTCGGTGCCATCGCTAAAAACGCAGCACCCCCCCCTTCCTCTTGCCACCTCTCCCACAGTGCTTCCCTCCTTTCCCTCTTTACCCCTCTCATCCGACCCCCATGCCGTCTCCATCTCTTCCGTCTTCCCACACTTTTCCCTGCATCTCTGCCTCTTCTTCTCCCCCCACCACACACACACACACACACACAAACACAAAACCCGCCTCGACGCCTGTCTCCACATCCCCCATATTCCATCACAAACACCTCACCTCCCCCCACCTCCTTCCCCCGATGCTCTTTTCACCCTTCCCTCTCTGAGAGAAGCTTCTGGAACCCTGTAGACATGGCTCAAGAAGCAGAAAACATATGAATTCCATACATAACTCTGTCACATGAATAATAAACCGAGGTATGTTCATATTTTCTCATATGCATGTTAAAAACACACATATGCCCACTCTCTCAACGAGAACAAAAAAACCCCACTACACCCCGCTCAAAAATAAATATAGTTCCTTCTTCCACACATACCTCAGCAACAGTGCCGTCCCAAATACATGCTGTTCAATACACAAATTAAAATGCATACGGTATCTAATGAATGTCGTTTGAGGCACAAGCCACCACGCGATGAAAGATTGAGGAGAGAAGTCTTTGGGTTCGTGTTTGTGTCACCACAGCCACGGCCAACGCACGGACGTGCCGGGCAAAGAGCGCGCTCATTGGGAATTCAGTTTGTCAAACAATGGCAGCCGAAATCGTTGAGCAAATAAATGAAACATCAGCCCCATTAGGGCTGCGAGAGGGGATGGAGTGAGGCAGGAGGGCACCGAGGCAGAGGAAAGAGGGAGAGCAGTGTAAGAAAGGGAGGGAGAGAGACACAGAGCGAGAGAGAGAGAGAGAGAACATGTGTATGTGAATATTCCATTTTTTGTAATATAAAATGTCACGTCTGTCAGTCTAA
This sequence comes from Lagocephalus sceleratus, assembly GCA_911728415.1. Classification (NCBI taxonomy): domain Eukaryota; kingdom Metazoa; phylum Chordata; class Actinopteri; order Tetraodontiformes; family Tetraodontidae; genus Lagocephalus; species Lagocephalus sceleratus. The sequence goes on from CAJVRN010000194.1 coordinate 11,253,711, forward strand.
GCATAGCACCTATAAATCATTCTCAGTTAAACAGCTGCATGCAATGAATTCCTGCATCCATTCATACAGAACATATAAAAAACAAATGTTGATAATTCCATTATAACAGAATTCTCATTAAGCCACATCAGAGAAATCAAATCGGATTTTAAATACAGAAAAAAGCAAATCCAGCGGTTGCGAGAAAAAAACTAAAAGACCTGATCCTCAATAAAGGACTTTGTGTCTGACTGGACATCATCAAAAAAGGGGGAAAAAAAAAATCAGGAACAACCCTTGTGAAGAGAACATCAGTCTTCATCCCTCACATGTCTTATCTCTTTCATGCATCTTCCTCCAAAAATAGTGAAGGCCTTTGCAATGCGCCATATGGCTTGCCACATGGTTTGTATTCTCAGCACAAGATGATCTTCTTGAAATGCATTTCTTTTTTCTTTTTTTCCCCCCCATAATTTCCAGACTGTCAAAAATTTACAGATGAATAGCCTCACACGGCAAGGACCCCTTGAGGCACCTCAATATTGAACGCAGTGCCAAATGTGAAGATCAAGTTCATGGAAGATTATCCTTGACCTTTCTTATAACAGCATTTTAGCCAGGGTCCTTCCGTTGAATTTATTTCAACCCAATCTTATTTATAGATAAAATCCAGTTCATATTTCTGTATAAAGATATACAGCATGTCCTCGTATGACTGCTATATTCGAGCTTGTGTCTCAGTGCTTTATAGAATCCCAGAGCACAGTCCCTGACAGCCAATACTGGCAAGGAAGAAACTTAACAGGAAGAAACCTTGAGCATGAAACCTTGAGCATGCTCAATTCGGAGGACCCTTCTCCTGATGATGGAGAAGTAATGGAGGAGGGGAGGCAGGGCAAGGGCGAAGAGGAGGGGAACAGATGTGGATCGTGTATGTTTTTCGGTTATTTTGAACGAAACGATCAAAACAATGTTCAGTGGTTAGTAATCCACACAACTGTCTCAGGAGATCAAGTAGTAAAGAAGAGGGCCTTGATGAAGAGCTGAACGAGCATCCGGTCTTGAGTGTTAACTGAGAAAACTAAGAAACACTTCATACACACCTAGCAGCACAGGAGCAAGCAGCAATGGGCGAGACCGATGCTGAACACGTAACAAGGACTCAGTCCCGATCATGAGGGACCCGCATGAGGGACCAGTTTCCTCCACATATAAAACACGGAATAATCAATGGCAACAATGGCCGAGTGTGGAGCGAAGCGGCGGCAACGCCTGGGCGGTCAAGCACTAACAACCTGCTCGGAGAGACCCTCGGACTACAAGAGAGGACGTCCTGCGGGACACGTGGACACTGAAGTGCTTGGAGCTGCACCACATTAACATATTGTTCAGAGCCATTAAAACTTCACAGCGGCCAACAAAGCGCGAGTCGCAAGGACAGTGCAAGGGGAACAAACGCCTCGTTAATTTGCAGGATGTCCGTTTTGGAGTCATAAAAACCATCGGCAAAGTCCTCATCACTGAATAGTTTAGTACAAAATGATGGTCCTCAATGCCTGCAGTCTTTTAGTGATGAGATACCCAACAGGTAGAATAACCTGCAAAAGGAAGAGGTAGGGCTCACCAATGTATAGACAAGAAAGCCCAATCCCCCTCAAACGGCACACTAAGGGGGGAAACGAAGTTCAGGGAAAACGAGGCAGAGGGGCGCCGAGGGGGAAAGCCAGTGCCCAGGACAGATCAAAATCCAGAGGGCACTCATGCCAACATGACCCCGCATGACCCAGCCTTGAATGACAAAAGGGAGGGTCGCCCACGCCCGAGCATGATCCCGCTCAGGGTTTCTTCCTGTTTAAAGACAGTTTTTTTCCCTTGCCACGGCTGTTGTTGTTGGGGGTCTGTAAAGCCCCTTGAGCCAATTTTGATTTCAACAAACACTGCATAAATATAGATTAATTGAATTAGATAGAATGCCTAGAAGGAGTGAGCAGAGAATTATTTATTGTGTGCTCATTGTTGTTTTTGTTTTTCTGTTTATTTTGTATTTTTAATCTGACTAAAGCTGAAGGATATTTGATGACTTTCTTGCAAGTGGGTTTAAATGACTTTTGCTGATTCTTTTTTCTCTACCCAATGTGCTTTTTAAATGTACTTCCATGCAGCACTTAAATTTGAATCACTCCAGCTTCAAATCTACCATCTGAAAAATGTCTCGGGCAAAAGGTAGAAAACTGTCACATAAGCGGAAAGCACAGAGATAGAGAACAATTCAATTAAAAAAAATGTGGGAGGTAGGGAGGGGGGGGGTAAAATTAGGAGCAAAAGAAAGATCACCAGGGGAAGCGCTGAAGTGCTTATGCGTGTTTTTCTTTACGGCTTCCTCGTGGAGCCCCAGGCAGTGTAGTCATTCTCGTCCATTACTTCTCCTCTCTTTGCCCTTTTATTGTTGTCCTCATCTTTCTCCAGCTCGGTTCAAGGAGATCAAAGGTGGAGAAAGAGATCTACAACCGTGTTAAACAACGCAATCAAACCGGGAAGAGCCCGTGATTCTACAATGGGAATGTTGTTTCTGTCACCATTCAGTCAACGTCAGCGTTATTTTCATTGGAACTTTATGTCACCTGGAGAATCCTGTGATTAAAAATCTCAGAGTTACACAAAAGTCACCCGGGAGCAGAGACTGAGAAGATCTTTGCTTCCTAGATTTGCATTAGTCGATACACTGAAGGTTTCAGATGGACTAAATCTACTTCAATGAGTATGTTTGTTGAAACACAATCCCAGTTCCAGCACATCAGATAATGAAACTTGGTTTCTCCATCAACCACCTTAAATATAGTCTTTTCCCTCCCATGTGAATCCCGCAGAAGTCGTTTTGCTGTAGGTCAATCGGACATCCGGTCCTTCCCAGCTGAATTGGGTCCACTTACAGCTCTTGGGCTCTTGTAGACCCATTACATACCATTCATGCAGCTTTTATTTAAGAGTTTTAATTTGTTTTTATTGCCCTAATTTTCCTTTATTTCACTGCTCTCGATTGTATTCCAACCTGAGTCTGCGTCCCTGCAGCTATACCGTGGGACTTTGAAGGGTTACAGCGCCTCCTTGTGTTGACATTTTGAAATAATTTTACATTTGCACAGGTTTGTTTGCAGATCTGCCCATTTGCATGTAATCAATATATCAATTATCTCCAGTCTCTGCACAAATATATGCGAATGCTCGTTATTTTCATGATGCATCCCCAAGGGAAAACCAAACTCCGCTGCAGCAGCATGGCTGGGAGCAGGGATTTGACCCCGTCGCGTAAAGCAGCTCAGGTGTAAGCACACTCAAGCAAGTTTTTTTACCTTTAACTGTAGAAATCTTTCCCCAGGCTTTTGGCGTTATGTTTACAGTCACACTGCTTGGTTAAATAATAAAAGGGCCCCTGAGGCGACGCTAACACAGCTTACAGTGTGAACAGCTGTAGTCCGCCGACACGTGTCTCAACGCCTTTCAATGTGACATACGTGTTAAGTTTGAAATGTTTGATGGCATCAAATACATTTGCTTAATTTATAATAACACTCAAATTGGTGCAATCACTTTAAAAAATGCATTTTATTCTTTTACCAAAGATCATTCATTGTTTATTTTCTGGCTGTGAAGTGTTTTCTTTTTCTTTTTAATGTAAAAACACAACATTGCAACACAAATCAATAAAACAGTATATTAAAAATACTTTTTCTTGTCATTTTTGATTGTTAAGTAACTTTGATTGTTAAGTAACTACCTGTTATCATCAACTAATGATATTAGTAAATGACTTGGCTTTAGTGTTGTAATGGACAACAAAGTGGGAATCAATCAAAGATACTATTTAAATCTTTATTCAAAGCATCATTCAAACAAGGGTTTCTTAATTTCCTTCTCCTTGTTTCTTCTGACTTTTTGACTCTGTACAATGAAGAACCTTATTGATTTCTCCTGTCATATAACTGACAAGATTTAAAAATAACATGTTGATGAATTTGAATATATCAGGCAAATTGATTCACGTCATTCTGATGACTTGCATATCACTACACTAAATAAAGTGGACAAAAGTCTGAGGACAAAGGAGAAATGTACTGTTTGTTTTTAATTTATTGTGTAGAGGTGGAACGGTGGTTCTATTTATTCCTTCACCTCTGTTTGATGCTTTAGAACGAAGAAATGCATAATTAAGGGTTCTTTTTATCAAACAAATGTTGGAGGTTAAAACACATTTTAGAGCGTGCAGCATCCTCCGTATCAGCTGGCCGTTCAATATCACTCCAGCTAGTATTCACTCCCCCTTATGACTTCTTCAACCCTCCTTTCAACACAAATGAGTAAACTCCCATCTAAATGGCCTTCAGTGTCTTCACTGTCATGCTGGTGATCAGATGTGACGCGTGACTCCCTCCCTCTGGCCTGGAAGCTTCGACGAAAGAGGACTGCAGCTCTTCCCAGTGTGCTGTTCAGAAAAGATGAATAAATAAAGCTGGAGCTGACATATCAAACGGTTCCGCCTCGAACACATTTGGAACGTGGGAGCTGAAGTGGATGGATGTCTGTGTCACCTCTGATTCCTCGCGAGCTCCTTCACAGAGACATGACTCGGCTCTGACAGCACTAGAAATCTATATTTACTCTCACTATGAGCAGCATACTTTATTTTATAGTGTTTATTAGATTTATGCACAGGCATCAGAGTGCATAAAGCTCACCCAAATGCTGCGTGCTCGGGTGCTGACTAGAACCAGGAAAAGGGACCATTAATCCAGTATTGGCTTCTCTACATTCTCTACATACATATAGAATTTATAATCATCCTCCTCACATATAAGGCTGTTTGTTGTCTTGAATCCTCTTGTTTAAGTGAACTTATAACTCGCCTGTATAATATATATTATAGGGGGGGGCAGAGCCTTCAGCTACCAGGCCTGGTTTTCCAGAACCAGCTCCCAGTCTGGAACTGGGAGGCAGTGTCAGTGTTTAATTAAACTTAAAATGCTCCTTTATGATAAAGATTATAGATAAGATGAACAGAGTCCTTCAGTTACGCTGCTATAGGCTGAGTCTGCTTCCTCTGAAGCAGTGGACCAGAGCTCCATATGAGGACATCTGAAGCTGCAGCTTGGCCCATGGACTTCTTCTCTAGTACCAGTGAGACCTTCATCCATGCACAGATCATACACTAACAGCTATACCTTTCATAATAATGACCCTAGATATATTGCTGATGTTGATGTTCTCTGTGCTGTCTACCCCACATCCACCTGTCCCAGGGAGAGGGAGCCCTCATCTCTGGCTCTGCTTAAGTTTTCTTCATTTTCTCTAATAGGGGATTTTAAGTTTTTCCTGATGTGACTCGAGGTTCCGGGGGGGATGTCACATCTGTACATGTTGTAAATGTGCATATTGTGATTTTGGGCTCTAAATAAATTTGATTGATTGAAATTGATTGATTGACAAATGCAAATAAACCTTCTTCATGTTGACTGTATTGCTGGTAGTATCACGGTGTAGTGTATATATTTAGCTCAATGTAAACATTAGAGATCTTCGATATTATCACTCTACTGATATTACTGGAATTAATAATATTAAGTAATATCAGAAATAATCGGTATCATCTTTTTGACTATTTAATGACACAACTTTTACACAACATGGAGATATTATAGTATAATATCTCCATAATAATTATATGTCAAGCTCTATAACTACTTTTCCTCTCAATTTTATTTTAGAGAGGGTATGGACAAAATCTGTGTATCAGTATTCGTACAGACAATAATATCAGACATCCCTAGTAAACATTTCTTGTTTGACACATTAACCTGCATACACTTTAGTACAATCCAAGTACAGTATTTATTTACTTGTAAACATCTGGGATGGTAGAAGGGCATCACTCAGAGTACTAATGCAAAGGTCTGGACCTTAAAATGTTTCATGATAGATAGTTAATAAGATTGGAAGCAAAAACAATGTCTATGTTGATAGTTATTATATTGGACAATTTAGGTATTTTCCTTTAATGTTATTCTTCAACATATAAACTCTAAGACAGAATCTGAAAACAGCTTAATCAGACGTGACTCTACAACTGAGGGAAAAAGAAGGAAGGCATATTTCTGACCCAAGGGGGACATTAGGAGAATGTCTTCCACCTCAGCGAGCTGCAAGTCCCTCCGAGTTGCGTTCGTGTGTTTTTCACGGGAAGAGTTTAAAGAAGAGCTCAACCTTCTCACCTATGGAACAAATTCTCCGTTACATCACGGGATGTTGCTGAATACTTCAGATACTTGCCAGACATCATAGTGAGGGAGCTGCCTGGGCTTCAGTTGCATTGGAGCTGAGACACTATTATCCTCAGGACTAATAATGACGTTTTAAAGGCAGAATTCTGTAGTCAATCATGCAGCTATGTAATTTTCACTTCACCGTGAAAGCAAGCATGTATGTGTGCGTGTGTGTGTGTGTGTGTGTGTGTGTGCGTGTGTGTGTGTGTAAGAGAGCATCAGAGAATAATGTAAGAATAATGAGCAAGTCGGTCCTTTTTCACTTGACTTCTATATTTATATCACAGCCGCCCTTTAATAATGTCATAGAAAAGGGGAAATATATATTTTTTTTACATTCATTACACAGAATGCACAGCATTTCCTTGTTAATATCTTTTTTCTGCAGATTTTACATTCAAGAAGGTATCAAAATACTCTCAAAGTATTAAAAACAAAGACACAAAAAATGTCATGGCCGCATTGATAAATGTGAGCATGTAAAAAATGAAAGAAAAGCAAGAAATATTAAAGAAAAACACTTGGTCCTTGTAAAAAGTCATTTGGGAGTGGTTCACATGTGGATACTGATCTATAACATGGCTTTTATATGAACAAAAACTGATAGGTTTGTGACTAACTGATATATGGTAGAGTTATTTGTTTGTTGTAGCATTTAAAAAGAAGCACATTTAAGAGTCATGCAGCATACAGAACTGCAATAGTCTCCATTTCTCAGTGTATTCGCTGGGGTCCTGACCAGACTGGAGTTGTGTTTGGCTTCACTGGGGCAGATGGCTGATGCGCAACTGCTCAGCGATGATGCTGCTTCGATTTATTTATGTAATTAGCCCTACCCGACAAATTCAAACAAACAGCGCTAAGAGATGACGGGAAACCAGACCTCGACAGAACCGCATGTGTCAACGATTATATTCAACTTTCGAGCTTTTTCTTTGGATTTGATTCGTTTTTCTCATTTTGAATTATGACCATAAGAAGAATTGTGCACGTCATCGCCTCATCCATCCTTCCTATACGAGACAGCATACAGCATTTCTGCGTCCTCTTTTCCCTCCTATAGAATTCTTTTGACCCGCCACTCCTCCCGTGAGTGGGCCGATGTTGGGGGTGATCCCCTAGCCACAGATCACCCCGACATCTTCTGCGTGTGAGCAGTTGTGCTTCCCGACTCTCGATCTCTTGCAGTCCAGCAGAGTTCTCTCCTGGCCCTCGCACTCCACGTCGTCCAGCAGGATCTGGACGTTGGCCCCCGCCTCCCCAAACGCGGCTCTCTTCAACACCGCCAGCGCCGTTTTGTACCCGAGCTGCCGGCACACCACGGTGCCGGCTTTGGACGTGAAGAGGTCGTCGCACACGGTCCCCCACTGGCCGCGGATGAAGATCTCAACTCTGCCTCGATTCACCAAACCGTCGGTGCTCACGAGACGCACCGATCCAGCCCGAAGCCCCCTCCCCCTCTTCATGCCTTTGCCTCTCCCCCGGGGTTTTTTGAACAACTGGTTCCCCTCGCCTGCGGTTTCCAGCTTCTCTCCAAGTCTCATCTTGTCCTCCTGCGACTTGTGCGGCGTCGCGGGAACAAGCGGCCGCCTGTAGCTGGGAGGTGTGGATACCTGGGCCCAATGTGGAGGCCGTTGTGTGGTAATTTCCCCTGCTGGGTGGTGGTCAATGGGCTGAGGGGCCTGGGGGGGGTTAATCGGAGACGAAGGTGTCATCTGGCTCGCAGGTTGGAAGGTGGTGGAGGGCGAGAACTTAAAGGTTCTCCCGTGTGTCCTTGCTGGAGGGGTGGGGATGGCGGTTTGAGCGACCCGAGAGGCAGGCGTGATGGTTGCGCGATAACCTGAGGGAGAGACAGAATCACCCTCTTTATTTGAATTTTGAACTGGCTGTTTAAGATTTTTGTTTTCTTCGTTGTGATATTGTGATATTTTGGGAAACAGAGTTAATCACTTTTTAATGGTCTCATTGGAAGAATCGAGTGATTAGGTAAGTAATTATTATTACAGGTTTTTTTTTTTAGCTTTGGCCTACATTTAATTGACCATAAATCAAACTTTCAAGCAAAGATTTAAGTAATTTTACCAGATAGCAAGCTAAAATCTAACATCTGTTAACACCCACATTTGGGAGTGGGGTATACAAACCAAACAAAAAGGGAATAACTATGTTTCCCATAATACGGACTACAAAGAGCATGCAACCAACAGAAAATAGAACAGAAAAGATAAACACTTACACAGGCACACACACAAGGATGAATGTCCAAACTGATGCTTATACAGATTTATTTATTCAATCATCTTTAGGGACCTGATTGGTGTTAAAGTATTGCAAAGTCTAAATACATAAATTAGCACCATTTACTCCACTTTGCTGTGATTCTTGTACCAGCCAAAGAAAAACAGCAATTAATTTTTAGCTTTTGTTGCTTTTCCACTGCATATCTCATTTTATATAAAGCCACACACACGAGTGTGTGAGACATTTAGTGCTATGTTCAGATGCTGACAAACAAAATATAGTAAGGTTCAGGTACAGCACATAGTAGTATTTTAATTCTGAGTACCGTATTTTCCGCACTATAGAGCGCAGGTGAATACAAGCCGCACCCACAAAATTTTGAAGGAAAACAATATTTTTATATATATAAGCTGCAGCAGACTCTAAGCCACAAATGTCCATGTTATAACATGAGATGTGACTAGAGGGCCCGCTTTAGCCAAAAGATTAACCACATCATGCATAAGCTGCAGGGTTCAAAGCGACGGAAAAAAGTAGTGGCATATAGTCCAGAAAATACGGTATTTCAGGCCAAGCAGCAATACTTGTCCTTCCCTGAAACTCACTAAAAATCACATAAATAACACCTGACCCTTTGTATACAATTTGCAGTGAATAAGCCTCAAAAGCAACTAGAAAATTTTGTACAGTACTACTCTTTGTAGAGACTATAAATAATTACCAAAGGTAACTTTGTCAAAGAAATTAAATTAATTTATGATTTAAATAAGTAGAAAAAGAAAAAATAAGCAAAAAATAATAATGTGTGTGTATACATACACGTATGTATACATATATATTTAGCGTGACAACATTGAAAGTATATATATATATACTTTTTTTTATTAGTCTGTATCCACTTGGGACAGATTTAAACAACCATAATGCCCATTTTTTGTTTCTAGTGGTTCAGTTTGGTATCTTGCTACTATTAGCTAAAACTAATCAAAAGCTCTTCAAGTATTACCTACTATCTCAACATTACTTTTCTTTTTAAGGAACATTGCGACAGAGCCAACTATTCTAGATCATTGTTTCACCAAATGTTTGGTTCAAAGGCATGCTGATAGTCGGAATGTGGTGATTTAGAAGAGTAAAACAAAACCAGAGCACAGAAGGAGAAACCAGGCGCATCTAACAGCAAACGAAGTGGTCGTGCGGATAGTGGACACAGAGTTTGGAGGATCGGTGGTGGTGCTTTGGAGAACAGATGCACCAGTGGGCCTACCAGTGGGGGTGGTCGGGGCGGGGGTTGTTGCCCTCTGAACAGTTGTTTTCATTGTCGGTGATTTTGTGTTTGTGGCTGGTGTTGGACTTTGTCTCATTTTCCTGGTTGCTGTTGTTGGCGGTGGAAGCGTGGTTCTTCTCTTCTCATTTCTCGTCGGCATGGGCGGCTTGACTATTATATGTGTTTTTCTCCTCGGCACCTTCGTTGCGGCCACGGGCTTTCTTGTCGTCGTTGTTGGTGGGGCCGTGATGGTCGGCTTCTTGTCGATTACAAACTCTGAGATCCAGAAAAGTCATGAAAAGACACGTTTCATCATTTTGAAGACATGAGCTGAAGCTTGGTGAAGTTTGAAAAACAAATATATAAAAAAAAACTTGATACAACAATTGCGATTTTCTTTGTCTTTACCTGATTTTGGACGGAAGGGAATCAGTTTTCCTTTTATCTTCACAGGTAAAGGTTTGATGCCACATTTCCCCGGAGGTGCCCGTCTGTCAGGAAATTATTAAGATTATTAATAATCTGTAGGAGCCTCTCTCCAGGAGACCACCATTGGGGCTCTGGGGGATTTTGGACACAATGTAATCACTTGATTAATGTAACGAGTCAAAAAAAAAAAAAAAAAACTGTAAAAAATGCCACTATTTTTGTAAAAGTTTCACAAACCTACATTTACACTCTCTCTTCCATAGCTAATGTCTTATGTTCTATTACCATTAGGCTTTTCATGCACAATATGTTCTTTTTATAATTCATTTTAGTAGATGGGGCTCAGAATTTGATGTGTACTTGATAAGTTCAGAGTGAATTTATCCTTTCTGAATGATTCTTCTGTTGCTCTGGTTTCTAACAAACACGAAGAATGCGCAGACTTTTACATGTAGAGAATGTGACAAGGTGAAATTCCCAGTTGGCTACACCACAGGGTTCTGCTGGTGAGCCATCATGTATCGAAAGTCCTTTGTTGAGAGCAAATATAACCCCACTGGCTCTACTTTCACTACCCTGACTTAAATCCAGTTGAACACTTGACACTGTTAGGGGACAAAGAGACTATGAACCAGGTCTGCAAAGACATATCTCATGGTCACAATAACAGCACCAGGATGTCCAGACATCACTGAGATACACAATACACACAATTAAAGCGTGCATTCTTCAAAGAGAGAGGAATTTAAGAAAGGTCAGATATGTCTGTTATGTCTGTATGCAATGGACAAAAGTGAGAGCAATATTATAAATGGATATTGCATCAAGTCAAGTCATGTCACAGTTAAACAATTGTTAAAGGTCCCTTTTAAGAAATAAAATTCTTTAACTGTGATATACCTGGAAGGATCTACTATTTTATAGATGAAACCGGCTCTGGTAGTGGCGCTTGGGGCTCCTGTGGCTAAGAAATACAGTTCACCTAGGACGGATGGACAGTTAAAAGGCGTGAGGAGACAAAATGCAGTGGAGCGATAAAAACATCAAGAAAAACGCTGGCAACAGAAAGTCAGGGTGTGAAAAAAAAAACAACATTTACAATGGATTGGCTTGATTCTTTTGAGCTCAAAAGAAGATCTACTTTCACACAAATCTGCCATTTGAATCATAGTCTGAACACACCTAGCTCCTCTATAATCCTCCATATCTACAGAGGAAACAGTTTGCCTCTCTTTCATAAAAGAAAACAGTAAAATATATAGAGGCTGCCCACTGGAAAAGCGTACCTGCTTCATCCTCAGCGAATGAGATGATGTATTTATAGAAGCTGTTGATCAGTTTTGGGAACCGGCAGGTTTGGTCTCTCCCCATGCAGATCTCATTGTACTTCCATTCACCGGTGGTGACGTTTTCCTTCAGAGACATCAAGCGCCTGCACGGAAACAAACATCCTCACATACACATCTCCATCTAAACTCATTTATGTATGAATGCATTTTAATGTACACATATCTCTATAAACCAGCTGTATGCAGTTGCAGATAGATACTTTTAGCACCACTGAAAACAGTTGTTAGTAGAATGAGCTTGAAAGTGCGTGAAATTAGTTAATTTTCATGTTGCTGAGCTGTTTGATCATAATAAATGTGTCTTTTCTGGTTTTGGAACAGAGGAGAATCACATACCCACTCATAAAATCGCCAAAGATGTAGAGTCCATTGAGGTTGGGCATCTCACAACCTCGGTAGACGTATCCACCGGTAACTGACTTCCCCAACTTGTGGGGGTAGGCGAATATAGGTAAGACGTCATCTAGGTGTAGAGCACGTGGCACATGGGTTTATTGCCAATAAAACAGTATTTTGAATATTGCGTGACTTAATCGTTATTATTTTCTCACATAAGCCTCTGTTGATCATTGCTGGCCTCACCTAGTGAAGAGTTTTGACAGAGCTTTCGGTCGTAGCAGCTGAAGCCTTCTTTGGCTCTCCAGCCATAGTTGCCTCCTAAAAAGAAAATTTTATATTTTAGTTTTGTTTCATACAGGAATTTGAAAGGGCCCAATCCTTATGGATGAAGCTTCACACCTTTTTCTTTTCATTTCAAAAAGTTACAATGAAATCATTTGTTTACAGATGAAACTATACTATCCCAGTCTCTCCAATTACCTTTAACAATGATGTCCACCTCTTCGTACTTGTTCTGCCCTACGTCACCACAAAACATTCGCCCCCTGCCTCGGCCCGTCACTGGGTCCCCTCGGTCAATGGAGCAACGCCACATGTTCCGGACTCCATAGGCATAAATTTCTAAGTACACACATGCCCAAACAACCTTTATTAAAAACATACAGGAATATAAATGAGGCAACGGGGCCTAGAGGTATTTGATTTTGGTTACGAATAAAGGCTGAGTACAATACAGCCGCAACCCAGATGTTAAAATATGGCTGTTGTATATTAGCATTCATGCTGAGCACTCATATTATCTTAGAAAATAAATTGTCTGACAAATAATGAATATTATGACAGAATTTACCAGGTAGGGTTTCTTTCTCCCACAAAAAAGGGTTGTCTGAAGGAACGCTGTACGGGGCACCATCATCGTTGTCCTCAATGTCAACACGGAGCGCTTTACCAAGCAGGGTCGACCTTTTTTACACAGTAGAAAAAAGGGTTTTTCATTCAAACGTACTTACTACGTTGTCTTTTATCGAACTCCAGTCCTGCTGTCTTTTTTTTAACTCTTCTGAATCATAAATTTAAATACATTGCAAATCTTTCCCCTTTGATTCACATTAACTGCTGCTGGACTTTTTGTTCTTTTGGGATAAATTGTGCATTTTGCTGTTTCCTCATCTTTCTTTGTCAAGTCTATTAAATTTAAGTCTTTCTAATCTATAATCCTCCTTTAAACAGTCTAACTCTTTCTGTCCTATACAATAGCGCGCAGTAGCCTGCATCTAACACCAATATTAGATTTGACAGGACTGTGTCTCATAGTAAAACCATGGCATAAAAAAGGAGAAAGCCTGTGTAAAAACAGGAATAGATTATTGAGCAATAAGAGCATCTTTTTCATTAACATAGCCAAAGAGGCCACACTTCTATTACTTATAACTGTGTAATACAATTCAAACAGGAACATAATATATTTCTAATCCAAACCTGCTGTTAGTTACAATCTTTTAATGTACAATGCCCATCAAAATATTACATTAATATGTGATATAATAAATGGATTTTGACATGGCTTATTTATAAGAATTGTTATCATCATCATTATCATGTCTGTTACATAAAATATCTTAATTCAAAGAGATAATCATCATACATCTTCCTAATAATATGTCTGCACAGACAAAATGAGTATTTATATTGTATAATCAAGTTTATAAGGAAGTTTATGAACAAAAGTTATGAGCAAGCTTCGCCTTTGAGGTTTTATAATTTATAGTTACTACTGACCAATGTCCCATGTCTATAATTTGTACTCGTTTTTTTATATATAGTACGTGAGTTCTAGCTGAGCTATTCTTTGTTGTGATGAGTACTTGCCACGCAATCTACAGCATCTTTTAGTGTGGTATTTGGCTCAACCAACAAAAGAGAGATAAAGCTAAGAAAGCAGAGGAGCTTTTTTTTTTTTAACGTGAGTCTTCAGATTATCAGATCAACCTTTGCTGGTGTGTGTTTGTGACTACTCTATGGCCAAATGCTCAGGCTCAAACAGCTCAGTCAGTTGTTCAATCATGTCTTGTTATGCAACATATTTCCTCACACAGATGTAATCATTGATATCCTTAGATTTTTCCATCACCCACCACTTCTGCTTAAACAAAGGAGGCCCCCATGTTTGTATGTTTTTAACTTCTGAAGAAATGCATGTTTAGCTGAAACAGATAATATAAAAAATACATTTCACCACGTCATCTGGTGGCTCACACACTTTTTTCTCACTGTCCACTTTTTTCTTACTGTCCAAAAATAATAAATTCAATCAAACACTCATGGGTGCAACTATGTCCTTCCCTGAAAAATGTGTATGTCACTTACTTGTTCTGTGAGTTGCCAAACTTTCCGAACGGGTCCCCTGCTCGACCTCCATCACCAATAAAAATGTACAGATACCCATCATGGCCAAACAGAAGCTGTCCTCCATTGTGATTGGAAGCTGGCTCTACCACTTCCAGGATGGTTCTGATTCAACACACAAATGTGACAAACTTATATACTGTGTCTCCACTTCCATTGCACAAAGAAATTACATTTATTGAGTTAGAGACATTCAAATATGCAACAACATGGAAGGAATGGTTTCATAATATAATGAGACCACCTGATGTATGTTAGTCATGAAGCTCTGAATGTAATTCAAAAACTTCTTATCTGGTTTACTTCAGCTTATATTTCTACTCACCTTTCTGAGGAATGGTCTAAGTGATTGTCGTCATGTGGTGACAGAGTGAATTCACTGATTCGGATCCTCTCCTCCTTCTTCACAGACACGGAGTAATAGACGTAGGCCTTTCTGACCGTGGTGAACCTGCACAGATGAAACAAGAAATGACTTTTAGTCCTTGAAAGTGTGAAAATGTGTACGGTGCTATTGGTCATAAGATTAAAAAAAAGAAAGAAGGGGACCTTGGGTGTAGGGCTATGCAAAGGAAGCCCCTCTCATCTCCTGCCCAGGGCGATGTGAGGACAGCCTGGGTGAGATTGAGGAAAGGACGGTCGATCCTGGAGCCATTGGGGAGATACACCCACACGTAACCCAACTGTTCAGCCACAAAGAACCGGTGAGTCCCGTCATCGGCGTGGATCATGGCCACGGGGTTACGGAGCCCGTTGGCCACTTCCTGTAGACATAACTCCAGGCAGCCTTCGGGATCCTCACGTACAAATCCAAGGTTAGCGTTTAGCTCTGGAGAGAGAATACAGACATGTAGAGGTACTTCATTAGCTCGGCTTCCTATTCTGATTCGACAGTTTGCATGATCAGAAAAACTCCCAAATGTTCAAGCCATATTGTAAGTCTCTAGAAGTTTTATTATTGTTCAATATATACATTAATGTGTGCATCTGCCACCCACCTGTGTTTGTAAGTACATTAGGATAGCAGTACTGCTTATCTTTTAGCTCCAGGAAGTCACAGAACCGTTTGCGATCTTCCTCTATGGTTGCCGTCACGTTTGCGTACTGATGCAGGACCCCCAAGTCCTCCAAGAGGAGGCTAAGGGTGTATCGACACTGGTGCCAGTAGTCACCGCAGTAGTCTCCACATAGCCCGGGGAGTATTCGCATCGGGGTGTTAGCGTCTTCTGCATCATACAGGTGGGCAGCATACGGAGAACATTCCTGTAAAGAATTTGAATGTCGGGTAAAAGGGGGTATAAATGCTCAACACTGTTTGGTCTCATCACTGACTGGTCAGCTCTGGGATATATACCAGTGCTTTAAGTGCAGACATGGTATAAATGGATCCCAAGAAAGCCTAGTCAGTTATTAAATCATAGCCACAATGTCCACACCCAGAATAGAGAGCAGCAGGAGACGCGACACCCAAACCATCCTGAAGTCAACCGAAGCTTTTTTGGTTGGAGCCAGCCTGAGTGACCATGGGCAATAAAGACGAAATGAACGCTGTGGGATCATGCGTTCTATTTGTGATCTAGTTTTGCTGAGTTCTTCAACCATTGGTAGGTTTCCTTTATAGATTTATTGTCTTTTTTCATTCACGCTTTCCTGGTTTTAAACAAATAAGCTATTTACTTCTATATTTGTGGAGGGGACAACTGTCAGCAGGTTGCAGGGACAAAAAAAAAGAACCCCTTTACAGGAATTGTGCAGGATTCTATGAAAGCTCTTCCTTCAGTCTTGCCTTGCTGCATTATGAATTAACTTTTTAAAGTGCTCTTATGGTCATCTGCAAGTACACATATAACATAGAAGAACAACATTCATACTGCAAATTTTATTTAGGGCTTCAGTACCATGTAGACAATAAGGGCCTGGGATGGATCCAATGACCTTTGTATCACGGGATCTACTCCACCTCCACCGCCTGAGCCGCATTCAATACCAGAAGGCACAGACCTTTTGATGCCACTTGACATTTGCACAGATTTGACAAAAAATGCTTGATGTAAAAATGAGAGGATACCAGATGATAGAAAAGTTACTGCGTGTTCTTATCTTCATAGAAGCAGAATTACTGTTACAAGTTACTGAGTAATCTACGATCTGACAGATGGCCATTGGAGATTTCCCCAAACGACACAATTTAGGTCACCTTCACTGCCGACCCTTCAGATGCTTCGACTTGGTTGGAATATTTAAAACGTGGGCCATTTCTGGAACAGCTGTTACTCAAATCTAACTAAGGTCTAAGGTCCAAGGCGACATCTGCTCGAAGACAAAAATATGCAAATGGGTTAGAATTTACAAGTGCATGTCTATAAATCAAGTCATAATATTTGGGTCCTCAAAAGGAATATGTGACCAGCACAGTTAGGTCAGGGCCCAAGGTCAAACTGCTGGAAAGATATCTGAAGGCCACCTACACAGATCAACAATCTGCTGCTTTAATGTCAACACTTGTTGACATGAGATTGTCAGAGCTTTTTTGATAAGTCACTTTACTGATATATGAGCTGTTTTTGGTTTCATCACATTAAAAAACAAGACATCGACTCCCAATAGAACCTCTGATACAACATAGAATAATGAAAGGTAAGAAAGATACAATGTCATAATGATATAGTGTTCTTAAATGTGTGATAATGCACCATGACGGTTTACTCGATCTTTATTGACCAATTTCAAAGTAAAAGTTAGTTAACTGTGTTTGCAGGTGAGGGTCACAAACCTACACAAGTTAATTAGTTGCCTTTTCCTCTATGTGTAACATTTTTCTCTCTCTCTCTGACACACACATGCCTGTGCACGCACACACACACGGACACACGCTTCTCATCTCAACCTTTAAACCAGGTTTTGGCTCTCACACACTATAATCACTACACAACGTGTACAAAGTTAGTTTGATTCTCTGTAATCCAAAATTTGTAAACCATACTGGAGTCACTGGAAAGTCTTCTAGATGGATGTCACATGTTCAGATTTTTGAGCTCAAAGCAGAATCCAGGGCTTCGTTTTCATTGGTGGAGTTTATCCAATGTTTTACCACACATTTCATTTCATCAATGCATAAATACGCAAAATGTTTTAGTCTGATTATACTCATGGATTTTGCTGCAGAATGAATGTATGGGGGATAAGGATTTCTCCATTCAGACTCACATGATAGGATTAGAGGATAATGGATTTATCGGAGATATGAGAGAGCTAAACTACAAAAAGAATTCCATAGTAAGTGATCTTCATAAAATTATTTAAATAAATGAGAGCAGAAAAAAAGGGTGACTACTGATGAGAATATTTACTGAATGTGATGTTACATTCCTTTTTTTTTGGGGGGGGGGGCACTGTTAAAAATAGGTGGGTTTTGGAATTGGTTTGATAAGTCTGGACCCACTTTAAATGACTCTGACTATCATACACTAAAACTGAGATGTGACATTTAGATTCAGCCAGTTTTCACTGGCCTGTCTGTTTCACCTCCTACATTTCAGTGACTGGTGCTTGCATTTCAAGTAAGTTTATGTAATGTTTGGCATGTTGGG
The DNA here is from genome assembly GCA_911728415.1 of Lagocephalus sceleratus. NCBI lineage: Eukaryota > Metazoa > Chordata > Actinopteri > Tetraodontiformes > Tetraodontidae > Lagocephalus > Lagocephalus sceleratus. Next base: position 11,271,625 of record CAJVRN010000194.1, read on the forward strand.
TCTGGACAGAAAGTAGAGGAAAAGCGTAGTAAGATGAAGGAAACCGCCTGACCCAAATAGAGCAAACAAGAGCTGGAATCAGTGTCTCCCCAGTGGTGTCCCCCACTGCAGGATTGCTATAGTCAAATCACATTAGGTATTTGTTTGTATTGTCCATAAACTTGACTGACAGTAAATAGAACTGTCTCTCTCAGCTCCAATGATAAAGATGCAATGAATGGCCTGCCCAAGAGCTACCCTGTTATTAACTTAACTATTTGATACAAGGATATTGTCCAGTTCCTTGTAACCTGGTATATATATTAGTTATAGATATATAGATGTAGATAGGAGGATGATTATTACACAATTCACTTTGTGTTCAAATTTCTGTTTCATTTCTGTTAGAGTAACACGATGACTTTTATTGCATCATATAGTTCCTCCCTGGTACTATAAATACTCACTATCGTACCCTCTTGTGGCCTTTCCTTTTCTTTTTACTGGAACATAATCTATCCTGGATCTTGGAGGAAAAGGGGAAATGGTTGTTTGTTTGGCCAGTTAAGCTCTAAAATGAGGACAGACTCACTGCTGTCTTCCTGAAAAAAACACACACTCACACATACACAGGCAAGCACACACCGACGCATGCACGCACACGCACACACACACACACATACACACACAGACATTTCTGTCTGTATAAGGTATCTTTCTTTCTTTTTAACTGTCTCTGGCAGGAACTGAGGGTCTCAGTTTGATGTGTTTACCCTAATCATTGAACCCTGGAACTGCCTGAGTGTTGTTTTTTTTAATTACAAAAAGCGAATTAAAATATGACTCATTCCTAAATGACCTGAAGAACTGTTTCAGATATGAGCGAGAGCATCTTCGAGAATTAAAACGATTATTTATTTAGCTCGCTATCTAAATAAATATACAGAGCAGAAATTGCTCGAAGCTCAACCTGTCATTTTGTGAAAAGAAATCTTAAAGTTGAAACTGCTTTATTTACTTTTCTAACACAAAGTGGGAGCTTGCGACCTAAAAATAAGCGCATAAAGCGAGCAAACTGCTATAAGCTCCAGCTGTCACCCTAAAATCAATGCCCGTGTGATCGCTGCCTGCTGAGACACCACGCTACATTGCAATTAGCACAATTATAGAGGCCTGTATTTTCAAAACCATAAAGATTTGTCACTGCTTTGGCATGTTTTTATCAACGTTGGAAGAGTCTTTTTTTTCCCCCAAGTTTATTGCAGCTCAGGTTTGTCTGAAGTGCATGGGCCAGACCAAAGTCATTTGGCTCTCACATCAGCCCGTGCACTGTAAAAAGCAAGTAGTAGTTTTAACTTCAGAAGGCTCGTTTCTGGATTGTCTTAAACTGTTGAAATAAGATGTGCAGAAGCATTTAAAAAAATGGAAGGCTAACAAACCCTCTCTGTTAAAGCCATGGAAAGGCTTTTAAAGGTTATTATGAGTAATTAATAGCACTAGCCTTAGTAGTTTGGTAGTGTCTGTCCCACAAGCCAGATTATGTAATCATTGTGAGGAATGGCTTCAAGGCTCAGCGGTGGAAGTTGTGTCCAACACTCTCAGAAAAAAAAAAGCCTAAACGCAACTCAGACAAAAATACCCATTAGCTAATTTCACATAATTTTCAACGGCAGACACATTCCTGAGTTAAAAATAAAAATAAATAAATAAAGAACGAGACTGTTGCTGGACTATTAAAAGAAGTCTGATGGAAATAAAATTACTTAATGTGCCGTAATCTTCTTTCATAATATGGAAGTACACTTGGAAGGTGCAAACCAACTCATTCCTTCCCTCCCTTTTATAATTGCGGAAAACACCCAATGACATCACTCCATCAGGCATGACAGCATTTTGCTAGAAAGCAGATGTGCATTGCTTTGTCTAGCCTCTTTTAAACTTATTTAAAATGCAAGCGCCTGAACACCTGTTGAGGTGCCACTGTTCCTGAGTCACTGCGGACACTGATGGCAACATCCCTATGTAGCAAGTACAGAGAAAAAAAAAAGTTCAGACTACCCAAACCACAGTTTCCTTTTGGAGAGCCAGAGTCGCGTGGCGTGCCTGTTTGGTGCAAAACATGAGCTGGACCTGACAAAACTAAATGTAGTTCTGTATCCATCCGCATGTATCGCTGACCCCATAGTTGTGCACCAACCTGCTGACCTCTGAACCCACAGACACTTCGCTTTGATTGCTCAGTATTTTAATTATTAATATATTTGCATGTTTAACCGGAGTGTCCCCCATATGACCCTGGTCCTGCTCAAGGTTTCTTCCTGTTCACTGTTCCTTGTTGGAGGTCTGGCCCTGGGTTTCTGTAAAGTGCCTAGAGACTATTTTTGACTGGAACAGACATTATAAAGATAAATCAAGATGAATTGAGGATAAAATGTGAGTTTTTTTTCTCAATAACATCTGATTTAAACATAAACAACAATAAGACACTTGACAGTATTTGCAGGTTCACACACCACTGGATGTCCTAAAACAACACAGATTGGCCATATCATTCATAAAAGTGATCATTTGTGAAAACCAAACATTATCCCCTACCTGGCAAAGGATGCTGCGTATGTATCTACTACAGGCTACATATCCGGAATGGTCAAAGTTGTCCATGATCGTATAGAACCGGATTCTTATTTCTTCATCTTTTTGCAAATCACAGCATCCAAACTTGGAGTATTCCTTACAGAAGACCAATGGCTGCTGGGGCTGAAAAGGAGGCTTGTAGTCCAAACACTGGGGATGAGAGTACCCCCACCTGGCCTGGAGGAGCAGCACCAGCACATGGAGAATGAGGTGAGGAACGGGAGTAAAGTGCAATTTCTGGATTTTTGGGGTCATGGTGAGTTGTTTCGGAGTCCGGGAAAGGTTTTTGTTCATGAGTGAAAAAATCAATGAAGGAAACAAATCTGCGTAGGTGAGAGTACAATGCGGGTGTTACATCAGCACCAGTCTGTGTCAGTAGCACGGGGGAGGTGAGGCATTTCCCCCAAAAGTCTTTGTTGTCCTCATTTGGTACCTTGTTTCTGTAGCTTCAGCCAAACTCCAGGGCCTAGAAGTGAAACTGAGCGCACTGACCCAGCATCACACCTGTCTGCAAGTTGGCCAGACCTACAAAGAGTACAGGATCACTCAGTGTGTAAATAACTTGGGCCAGACTAATCCAGATCCAGGGAATTCTTATGATGAGGTGTCCAGGTGCTGCTTCAAATATAGTCCTTGTCTCTTTTGGAGATTCTGATGTTGCTAAGTTTTCCTTCCCTCACAAAATCTATGCAAATGCTATCTAAGCACACGGAAAAACAAGTATACAAAAACATGGAAAAGGTTGCACCTTTCACTGAAGCTGCTCCAGAATGTTCCCTCGAAAATGTCCTGCTGTGTTTGCTCCGGACATGTGCTCATTCGCTCCTTCCGAAGCAGACCGTGCACACAGACAGCACCAGAAAATGGGCAAGAGCGAGAGAAGTTCTTTCATTCAGGCAGAGCCACGCTGCAGTCCAGGCTTCAGACCCCTCCTTTCCCTCCTTTCCTCCCACCTCCTCCTCCCTCTCTTCTTTTCATTTGCTCTTCCACTCTCCTACAAAGACAGCATTCCTACCCATAGCATGTGGTCCATATTGCCCTCAAGCAGCAACTTTCCACCTCCCTCTCCTCCTCCTGGCTCTTCACCATTCTCAGACCTTTCTTTCTCTCTCTCTCTCTCTCTCTCTCTCTCTCTCTCTCTCAGTCTGTGTTGTCATACGGACGTGTGTTGGAAGAAGAAGCCAATGGATTCCTGGGCAAAAGTCCCAATTTTCTTGGGAGAGGCAGAAGTGGCCAAAATCTTCCAAATGGCTTTAAAGAAAATGAGAAAATGCAGCAAAGATCAGACCAAAATCTGCTGAGGTTTAGCATCTTCACAGCCACAGGACACGTTTATGTGGACTACAGCAGATTTAAAATTGTTTTACCGTATTATTATAGGACACACATTTGAACAACATCCAGTATATGTTTACACATTTGTGTCTACATGAAATTTTGATGCGATTTTGAGTGCATTTGCCCAAATTAGATAAAAGGAAGAGCAGTGTGTGTGTTTGCGTGTGCGTGTGTGTGTGTGTGTGTGTGTGTTTGGACATGCTTCCACCATCTGTGTCTCATTATTGCTCAGTTACCTTGTAGATCAGAGTGACTCCCCTCTGGCGGACCAGACAGTCTGTCAGACACTTTATCTTGTGCTGTTTTCATGCACAAACATCATTTTCTTGATAGAAGCGCCGACACTTTATCATTTTCGACCAGCTTTCCACCCTCCGATCTGTAAGTGTCAGCATAACCCGAGCGCGAGGACATAAGCCCGCACCGTAATTTTAATCTTATATTGTCCGTGTTGGGCTTGGAAAGTGGAAAATAATAAGAAGATCTGCTGAGACATGATCACATCTGGCAAAGGGAGTTTTTAAATAATGCTCAGCTCGTAAAATGTGATAATGTTTAAAATGACTAAAGTGGCTGAGTCAGGGAGTTACTGGAAACAGCAGAATACACACACACATACACATGCACACACACACACACACGCACACACACACGCACACACACACACACACACTGAAGGAGAGAGAAGGAGGGAGGGAGGAATGGCAGCAGTTACCATAAATGTATTTTAAAAAGACATATGGTACAAAGATGTGTAACTACCAGCAGGGAAAATAGGACATAAAGTTCAAATTTGTTGTTTTTTTAATTTGATGAGTTTGTTTTATATTTGAAAGAGAGTTGTGAAAATAACAATATTTTGCCATTTTCATTAATTAGCTATTTTATATAAAGCTATGTTGCCATAGATTTGATAATATATTTATCAAAGTTATTAGTTAATATAAGATCATATAAGGTCATATAAGACATGCACATCTGTGATTAGGATGTTATTTGGGTGTAATGCACTTTTATTGCTGGTAAAGGTTTTTTTAATCCAATATAATGATAAAAGGACTGCCTCTATATGAACACCATCATGTGCTTTACAAACCTTCACATTTTACCCACTCACTCACACATTCACACACCAGAGGTGGATGATCATCCAACTGCATCACCATCAACCCAATATAAATGCTGGGTCAGACTATCCAATAGAACCCCCCCACACACACACACACACACACACACACACACACACACACTCCTGAATCACATATCTGTCAGGAGTTTGAAAATAGTTCTGATAAAATGGCTTGTTTTGAATTGTTTCGAGGTAAAACAAGCCAACAGTCAAGTCAGTGTACTCATGACTCCAGACTGTCTTGGTTTTTGGTTCTTCCATCCATCAATTCATCCATCCATCCATCCATCCATCCACCCTCCAATCCATCATCCACCCATCCATCCACCCATCCATCCACCCACCCAAACACCCATCCCTTTTCTAATAACTTTTGCCTCACAGGGTCACAGGGGCTGGCACCTATCCCAGTTCCCTGCAGCGAAAGTCTGGGTAAACCCTAGACAAATCATCAGTTCATTGCAGGGCCAACACAAAAAGACAAGCAACAATTCACATTCACATTCACACTTAAGGACAAAGTAGACCCCTCCCAAAAAAACAAAACAAAAAAAAACATGTGTAGATGGTGGGACAAAGCTGGAGAACCCAGAGAAAAGCAACATAGACATGAAGAGAAACATGCTACCACTGATCCCCAAGTCATTCCACATTTACATGGATTACTTTTATCGTAAAGGATTTAAATGTGATTTCAAAAAATCACTTGAGGTGAAATTCTGAGTTCATGCATGAGTTCATTCATTTGTAGGTATTTAAAGATCTCTTATTTCCCCAAAGAGAGCAGCAGTGCCTAGCAGGGTGACAGATGGAGTCCAACAAAGTAATATCCAAAATAATCCCTCTGACACTACCTCTCACTCAGCTCTCACACACGTGCACACACTAATTACCCATTCACTTTTAAAGCTCAAACTGGATCCATTTTGTACCACTAAATGTGTGTAATCCCTTTTTTTCCCTTTAATTGATGGAATTGCTTTGTCTGTGACTTCAAAATCTGAAGGTTGTTGTCATTTGTAACCCCCCTTGTTTTATCTATTATCTAGTCGCAGCTTATCTTAGATGTCAGTTCGTCTTTGTCCCCGTCTCACTTGTTCACTTGTTGAGAAAAATGTCACCACTAACTCCAAAAAGTTTCTTAAATGGAGTTAAGGTGAACTCACACTCTCATCATTCACTGGGCATAACTGGGAACACCAGCTTCTCAGGAGGAGGGAGATCAGGCGTGGGGGTCTAGCCTCGATCTATTGATCGAGTAAGACAGCAGAGTGAAGGGTCCAATTACAAGACATCCATCTGAGTCAACATTCTGACAACTGCTCTTTTTTCTCTCATGATGCTTCTAATTCTTTCATTATTATCCTGGCTTCATAAATAAATAAATGCACAATCTGTATCCTAGTCCTATAAGATCATCATAAAATATATAAAAGCAAGCAAAATCTATTATGTTTTATGCATATTTTATAATAATTTAAATGCAGCATGTTAAATGACAGCTATAAATAGATTATAGTGAAACTGTAAGACTAGTGTAAACACTCATATTAATAGACACAGGAAAAAACTGTGCAACAACAGTTGTGTTTATTGACATGAGCCTTATTTTGAAAATGAAGAAGAAGAAGAGGGAATAACATCATTATTGGATTGTGACATTTTGGTGTTTTCCTGTTCTTCGTCTGTTATATAACAGCAGCCATTTCTTTAATGATTGAATTTGGTAAATACATTTACAAAAATAATAATACTCTTACTTTTTAAATGCAAAATAAAATAATCTAATAAAACATAACATATGTGTCTGTTCTATAATACATTTTATCTTGCACCCCTGTAACAAAGTATACACTGTACATTTCTTTTATTCAGTCACAGATTCTGTGTCCTACATCAACAAACCTTTAAGTAAAACTTTAATCTAAAGTAGACTAATAACCAAACTATAGCAGATATGTAAAAGTTTGATGTGACGGGGAATCTGAATGTAGAGTGAGGTGCACGTGTTGTCATGGTGCAGTCAACCTCATGCAAACCATCATATGGTCACTGTCTCTGTGCGGCATTCATTTAAACCATCTGTGCATTTGAACACACCCAATGTTAGTTTGGACATTGTGATCTCAGCTTCCACAGCTGAGCCTGGCCATTGAGTTAGGCTCTCTTCCTGACTCCTGCCCAACCTAAAACACTCCAAGAGTGTCTCTGTTGGGTCATCTTGCAATCTTCGGAGAGATCTTCAGTTGGAGTTTTGTTCCAACTTACACCATTGTCTCAAATACGAAGGATATATTGATCTTCACTGTTAATATAATGAATTAGATATGTTTTGCAGGTCTGTTGACCTCTACTGAACTTGATCGGAACAAGGTGCATCACACCACCGAACCTTGTCTTCTGGGTATACGTCCCCCGCCCTAGCTGTAATCATCAGTTTGGGATCAACGATGTCCGAGTCTGGGGAGGAAGGAAAAAAAAGAAAAAGAGCCACAATGAAGTTTAGAAGACTTTCATAGTTGAGCTTTTAAATTGATTGGATTTGTTTAAATAAAAACATGCAGACCAAATATCTCTCGATATTGTGAAGATCTGAGTATGTGCTCTTGTGCAAGCTGCATAGTGAGGGCCAGAATGTGCCTTTCATCTGCAAAGGGAGGACATTTTTGGTAAGTGAGAGGAGACCCAGTCCTTAAGGGCTGTAACCCAGCCGGGTTTTCTGTCCTACCAGGGAGAAAATGTTCTTCACTGAAGAAACTTAGATCCCTGGTAGGAGGGAAATCCCGGCTATGTGATTTCCATGGAGCACTGGATCTGCACATCCCTATCTTATAGATTTATGTATGTCAATGAGAGTCCTCACAAAGATAGAAGTACACGTGTGCGTGCGTGCCTGTATGAGGGGTTTAACGATGTGGACTTTCCAGTCTGGTGGTTCACATGCATGAAAGGATGGACGTATGATGATGAACAAAAGATGAAAGGAAGAGGAAAGAGGACACGGTGTGACATAAAAGGGGAACAGCACTGCGGATATTATATAAAACAGATTAAATTGAGTTAAACATCATCAGCACATGACCGCTGATAAGAAGAGAGTCATGAAAGAAGTGAAAGATTTACTGGGCTGAAGCTGAGCTGTGCAACCGTGGAGCAATTCTGATGCGTTCAAGGTCCAACGACGAGGACAGTTGTAGTCCCTGTTGCCTGATCCACCATCACACTGGAGTCATATCTATGATGAAGAACACATAACCATATATAGGCTTTTTTCATAAAATGAATTGGCATTTTAATGACTTAATGAAACATTTAATTACAATTTTAATTAAAGAGTGATACAGCTAAGTAATCATTCACTTATTTATTGCACCTTTAGTCCTCCATAGGTACCAAAGAGCCTAAATTTCATTTGTTAAATAAAGTAACAGACAGTTTCCTGGGGGGTGATGATTGCTTAGCTGAGTTTAGCAGACATTTGATGAGTAACATTTGGCTCAGACTGCCTCAAAACATTCACCAAGCAAGCCAAGCCACTGCTCAATGACAAACCACATGCGTGTGCTTATATAGTATATGTATTAAAGTGTAAAAAAAAAAAAAAAAAAAAAACAGGACAGAACAGGAAAGTTTAGTTCTGCCTTTACACAGACAAGTTCTTATTAATCTTTAATTATGGATCATGTTTTTGTGGCCAAGAGAGTCAAGTCACACTTTTTTATGACTTTGAAAACATGACTATACTTTCCCGCAGCCCCTAGTGCCTGAGTTCCCTTTTAAAATAACAAAACTTCATCAGATTAAAAAAACACGCAAAAAAAGGCAAGCAAATGAAGAATAACAAAACAATCTGCAAATCTTGGAGATGTCTGCTCAGTGGGAGATGCATGAGTGTTGTGTTAACATATTCAGAGTAAACTCCTCTTACCTCCTGCATGGGTGCTTCAGCCACACAGATGAAGGACGCTGCTAACACCGTTGACTTTTTTTTTTAATATATAAATTAAGATGTGTGATGTGTGTGTGTGGGGGGGTCACTGGATTACAACAAGACCACAGTAAAGCCGGTTGTTGATTGGATGGACGTCTACGTGGGATATATGATCTTAAATGTAGGTGGTGGTGACCAGTGGAATGTCACTATTAAACAGCTAGGGCTGATATTACAGAAAAAACACAGACATGTAGGTTCAAAAAGAAAACTTTGCATAGCGTGGGTCTAAAATCGACAACCTTTTTGTCTTCTTCGCCTCCCATCATCTCCCCTCTCGCTTCTTTAACGTTCAGTGGCAGTTGTCTCAAGCACTAAAGCATTAAGGAAAATGAGCATTTCCTTTCTCATTATCCTCTCATTCTCTTTTACATCTTTGTTCCTCACATCACTTATTCTGGAGTCATCTGCTGTCAGTGAAATTATCTCGCCCTTAAAGATCTGATGCGTCCCGAACACTCTAATAGCCGCTGGGGGCGAACTTCAATATAAAGTAACGAAGGGGGTAAAGGAGATACCAGATAGCGAGTTTGGTACGGCTCATTAGGCTGCTGAAGTCCTATTGGACGATCAGGCAGATGACAGCGGAGATCAGCGGGACTGTGACTTACGGCCAAACACTCGGCTGGGTATGGAAGCCATAAATACACCGTTTGGGCCAAATTGGGTCAAAACTGGAAGGTCTCAGTGCTCTGTGGCCCTAATGGTGCCATAAATTATACTTCAAGGAAACTCTGCAGAATAAAATGCACACAAATGTGCTTTTAAGTTCCACACGGTCTCCAGCCACACATTTTGTTTAGCTAAAATGAAAAATAAAAAGCCTTACAATGTGGAGCTGTGCTTTACGAACCAGTGATTGCACCGAGATGCCGACAAACTAATTATTTTAAAGGTGTTTTGCTTCGATTTTCATCAACTTTAAACCCCCTGCCAGGACAGGTTGAGCACTTTAATATAAATCGGTGTCTTTGACTCCCTCTCATCTCGTCCCGTCTGGATCTCCGTGTCCCTCCATTTGCCTTGAAGGGAGCTCAATGTTAAAAGCAATACCCTTCGTAATGACGTATTTATCGCAGTGATGCTCGTAGAAATGACCCTGAAAGATAGAATGGTCTCGTGTGACCTCTCTTGCTTGTTAAATTTCAACATCTCATTGCTCACTCATCGCCGGAGCCGTGCTTTATTAACGGAGTCGAGTTCTTTTGGGCTTTTAAGGCTTCTACGGATTCTACCAATGTGTCAGACGAGCTGGAGGATTGAATTACTTATTAGGGCAGATTAGATATGTGTCATCACTGAGATGAGATTTAGTTCCATGACTAAAACTTCCACAGTTATCTAGCGTTGCATAACAAGCACATATACTTCCTTAAACTAGTTTATTATTTCCTTTGTAGTCTACAAAATAATGGTTTGTTAATAAACTTTTATATGGCTTAATTTTTGTAAGTAAGGTTACAATTCGCTGAACTGCAACTTTAAAATTATAGATAGTTGGGAAGACCAGAATAAAAAAAATATGACATATGGATGGATGTGACATATGGATTTGTCTTTTAATAGTTATTGTTATATTATAATAATATAGATAATGTAGGAGCAGCCAGATGATTTATCAGTGTATTTTGTTGCAAATTTACAATGTCTAGCTATCATCTAGCTATCAGTTAATTTTAGAAAGGTTTCCTATTGTAAAATTGAAACCATGAATCTAAAATATGCACGGCCATCTTCTGTCTAAAGTAGAATCTATCTAAGCAAACAAACAAAAACTAACAAACTCTAAAGCTATATCTACAATAACTCAAATATAATATATATATTTTTCAGTTTGACCCAATGGCAATTTAGGAGTTTAACATACAAAGGGTGGAGTAAAAAATGAGCCTTGTCATTGTGAGAATTTAAATTGAGCTCCTAAAATCTATCATTTTTAAAGTGGACAATGAAGAAGTAGAATTAATGAGAAATGTTGCTCATTGATTTGGTCATCATCATCATCATCATCATCATCAAGGGTGTCGTCGAGGTCTGAGACCTCACTGACCTCTGCAGGAGTTCACATTGTGACCGACACAACAGTGATGTAACACTGCAACTGCTTATATAACTAGCTGCCCGTTGACAATCATATGGTATTATAGTATATATGTATATTTTGAATATCATATTATTAAACTGTAAAAGTTTTTTTTTTCTTAAATCATAGTTTCTTAAATAAGTATATTTAGCATTTAGCAACAGGACGGATGCTCATTGAAAACGATGATATTCTGCTTAGGATGATATCGACCTTGGTAGAATCCCAATATATATAATAAAAGTTCAAACAAAGATTTGAGAATGAAATAGGTAATTGGTGATGATTGAAAAACTTACTGTCTACAGAAACCTAAATTATACAAATGTATAAGAAAATGCCCAAAACCTATATGGAGAATTCCATGCAAACCTATAAATCTAAAAGTAAGGCTAGTTCATAATTGCTACTTGGGGGGAGGGGGGGCAAACTGTACAAGATCAACCACTAAACTGGAATTGTCAGAAGGCACAGACACAAACCACAGCCACCACCACTATGTTGCCAATTGTTGCCAGCACGGCAATCCATAGCCAAATGGTGTCACTGGACACTTTCCCATCATCCTCTGCTTCCGAGGGTCGAGAGCAGCTGGCGTTGAGGTTGGAGGTGGACGTCTGCAAAGACGTGTTGCCGTTATAGGGAGAATCCATGAAGGCCCCACTCACGGCCGGGAAATGCTGTCAAGGAAATGGAAAAAAAGAGCGTTCAGATATCCTTCAAGTTCAATAAAAAGGGGTTTTCGGGTGACAAAGGCTGTCCCGTTAGACACCTAACTTCAACCGCTGGTTCTCTGTCTCAAAAGGAATTAGATGGAAAGATCTGATATGCATGCGTTCGGTGAAATGGACGCGTGAGTGAACATGGATTCCATCCAGGAGCACGACAGCACAGCTGCACCTGCTCTCAGCGTAGTCGCGAGGAGGCAGCATCTCAAAGGGATTAAGTCTCAGATGTGTTTCGGATCTCCGACACATGCTCAACAACGCAAAACGGACTTAATGGAGCAGCAAAGGAACACAAACAAGTCGCTGAGAAATCGGATTTAATCCTCGCAGACGCCCATAGATCCCCTAAAACTAAGGGGGAATATGTCTAGGTTCAGGCCAGCAGAGGAAGGGCAGCGTTGCGTTTCAGTCCTCTCCGGGGGTGTTCGTGACCTTCCATCACAGATCGTGTTAGTAAACTCAGGTGTGAACTGAATCCACTGTATGTGGACAGCAGCACAAACACAGAAGGCTCACACACACCCTGAGTGGTGATACAAGCAGACAGCTCAGTGACCATTAATAATCTTTTTTTCACTCTAACAAATGAAAGGTTCAGCTGTGTGTGACCCTTAACTTAAGGATTTTCTAGCACGTTTGTTGTTATTTTTAAAAGAATATATGTAACAGTGAGTCTTTTCAGGAAAATGTTAATTTAGCAGGAGAGACATGAATTTATTTTTTTCAAAAATTGTATTTTAAATGGGAAAGATGTAGGGGAAATTCTTTATTATTCCTAATGTGAAAAGGGATCTTACAGATCTTACAGTTGCAGGAACGTTTTGTGTTGGAAGATCTGTATTTCTTTCTGTGACAATCTGTCACACTGAGAGCGGTAGCTCCAGTAACACAAAGGTCGGTAGTTCAACTCCAAACGTCTGTATGTTAAATGTCAGAATGTTTTCAGTCAGATACCGAAGACTAAAATATATATTGCACATGTAGGGTGAGCTTAGTCACTTGACCTTTGACTGTAGTGTTCACAAATGGACTGATGTCTTCTATATAATTTATGTTTTGCTGCAAATTGCACATGCGAAGAAACAATGGACTTTCAGAAAGTCAACGTGGACAGCAGATCACCATCAAACCTTCTGGGGTGAAAGCTAAAGAGAGATTCAAACTATTGTTATTGTGTTTGACTTGTGTTTAACAGCCTGTCAACTAACTCACGCATCACAGGCTGCGTCTGTACCATCTTATTCTTCTCAAGTGTGATAAATAAAAGAATGGAGGGGGGGGGGGGTCAGTTATGAGATTATAATTCATGCATGTAAGGGTCAAACAAGGATGTCAGGGGTCGTGACTGAGGCGATGTGACACCATGTGCAGGGGTAAGCAGCCAGCGATCCATGCTGAAATGCATCTATACTTAAAGCCAAATTTCAGTCTCTGGGTTATGACTGCTCAGACTTCTGGAAGGGGAAAAAAAAAGCTTCAAATATAACAGATTAGAAAGACAATATTTCAATTCCAGCTTTTTTTATGCATTCCTAAACCTTCTATAAAAAACACAAAACAACTTTATCAATAACAAAACAGTTCTTCTTCCAATAACTCAATTCAATTAAGCCAATTGATAAATCCTCAAACTCTCAGAGAAGGTTATTTTAGAATGTTATAGGCTAAATGCAGTGAAGTTGCAAAGCCGTGTAGAAAAAGAGCAATCTGTTCATTCAGACTAAACACACAGTTATGTAAGTTACTGATTTTTCCACACAGCTGCTTCACTTCGTGATGGTTTTCCAAGCATCCAAAGCTAAATCAGGAAACAGAAGCATGGCTTCGCGATATCCTTCAACCTTTCGCCACAACTCACGAAGCAATCCATTAGACGCATCAAAGAGTCCTCGACTAGTTTTGTTAATTTAAAAGCAACTCAGGTAGAGTTACAAGAAACGGACACCAGCTGTTTGTCAAAAACGCCTCCAGATAAGTTGGCGCTCATTTATAACTGCAGCAAGTGCACAGCAGGTCCTATTGAATGAATATGCTGTGTGCAGGAGGGGTGAATAGTTTTATTTATTTTTAGAAAATTAGATGAATCAGACACTTACGTTGCTTGAGTAAAAGTGGAATGATAGCCTATATTTGCAAGTTTTTGCCCATTTAAAATGAAATAATGGAATTTCAAACATGCATTCATAATTTGCAGAGGATATCATACAGAAACGTCAGGGATAAAAATAAAGAAAAAGGGTAGAATTGTACCTAACGCCCGCTGTATGTGAAGAAAGTGAAAGTGATAAGTCCTGTTGTTCCGGACTGTCCTGCCTCGCACTCAGGAGGAGTACATCCAAGGAAGAGAGTGAGTGCTCCGCTTCAGAGGGGCGAGAGACACTGAACTATATGTGGCAGGACGGGACAGAGAGATATATAGTGGAAGTGTCAGAGAGGCAGAGAGAGAGGGAGAGAAAGAGAGGTAGAAAGAGAGTTAGGAAGAGAGAGAAAGAGAGAGAGGGAGAGAGAGAGAAAGAGTTAGAGAGAGAGAGAGATCCCTCCCAGTGATATCAAGTGAGAAAAAGGGATTTACACATCCTGTTGGGAAAACTGCCCCATGTAACACACACAGAGTTACAGTATAAGTGCATACGCTGCATGTCATGCATGCTTGGGAGCGTTTACCCATGAGCTGGATGTTTGGAGCGTGACATGAGCACACATCACGAGCTGTGTAGCCCCACCGATGACCATATCCCAAAGTCCTCGATAGAAATCGGAATTAAGTGACCTAAATGTCCCCGTCGTCATCGTGCACTTTCATCAATATTGCATTCATTTGCTCAGAGCAGATTTAGGTGCATGTTCGGGACCATTCAGCATGTGCTTCACTATTCAGGAAGGATTTGGAAAATCTCCCGATGACAAATACCTGATATTTCCGGATATAATGTGTCCTTTGTTTTTTGTTTTTTTTAAATTGAATTATTCAGCCCAGAACCTTCCCAATGCAATATATATTGCCCCAGTGTAAAAGGTTGGTCTATTTTAAACAGAGGCTGACGTCTACATGTGGCGTGCGACCGTGTGCAAAATGATGCACGTGTGCTGTCACAAATGATATTAGTGACACATTTGCGTGCTTAAGTCAGATGCTCTTGTTGAATGTGAAAGCACAGCCGTCCCGGTTGCTCCAGTGTCTGCACCTCCACGTCCTCAGCTGTCAATACTCTCTTTTTTTTTTTCCCTTCTAATGTTTATTGATTGTGTGCGTCGTTGCTCTACATGCGTGTCGAGTCCGTCAGCCGTCACCCTTGTCACACGTGTCAGTCACACGTCACGGCCCTGCTACAAACATCTTTGGCATTGTTGCTGCCATTCGTTACTCATCTGTAACGCCGATTGTTCGTTTTCTCTCTCTTTCCCAGTTTACAAATCCCTCCATCCTTAATACCCTCTCAACACATTCCTACTGGGTATAGAGGGGAAATGTTACTTATAGTGTGCTGGTGGCTTAGCGTTAGGGATTGCTGGATTACAAACAAGCGAATGGAGCTTCAATCCTGTAAAATGAGAAGTCTTAGCATGTGTCATGTACATAACATCAGCAGTGCTGCCTGGTACTTACCTCTAAATATATGTGCAATATGAAATATGAATAAATAGTCTAAAACGGGAAAGGGACGGTGTTCACTGAAAGGTTTTGAGCACTTTTTTTTTTTTTTTTTTTTTGCATTAGTGCTCCAGCACATGGAAGCATTAAAGGGGACATATTATGCAAAACTCTGGGTTTTTTTAGCTTTAGTCCATATATTTGCATATCCAGAGTGCCTCCCCACCTTGTAAATGGTAGTTTTGACAAGTAAACTGCTGCAGTCGCAAAATGGTCCATTTCACACTTCCACCCAACTGTTCTGTTACGTAATGTTTGGATTTGAATAATCCGGCCTCGTGCGGGGTATCTGCTTCAATACAACCACAGGTTCAGTACAAGAGCATCTGTGGGCGGAGCAAAGAACATACGTGGGCGGAGCTAATCGTAGATCGTTAGCATTTAGAGGGAAACTGGACATTCTGAGAAGGAAACTGGACGTTCTGAGGAGGGCTGTGAAACTTTTGGTTTTTTTTTACATATCAAGGAACCATGTTGAAATGTTACAATTTGTCACCTTTAATTTTAAGAGACATTTAGTTAGTTAGTACAGACCAAAGGTAGAATGTCTAAATATGACATTAATTTGGTACAAATGTAATAGATAAGAGAACAATAAGCGTTTCTGGTTATAATAGCTCTCACATAATTCCAATAGACCCCTTCATTGTACGCAAAAACATTCCAAGCCTGGCAAGAGCAGGTTCAGAAAATTTCACAGTGAATAGATGATTGTGTAGATGGTGTCAGTAAGTGGCCATCGATTCACTATTGATGGCTCATTCTATTTTCACAGCCAACAGTACAAGTAGGCACCTTTTGCTGTGTGTTGGGCATGACTCCGTGTTTTGCTGTGCATATTTCTCTGATGTAGCGCTTGAAGGGGTCTCTATTATGGGTGTGGATGGGATGGAGGAAGAACACAAAAGAGGTCAGACCTCATATATAATTCATGAGGAATTAGTTTAACAAGGAACAAATATAGTGCATAATGTAAAGTTTGCTGCAGGGTGAGCAGGGTGCTTCAGCCTACCTCCTGTCTTGCGTGCATTTTTTTGAATATATGTATGTAGCTGTCCACAATTGGGTCTTCATCTGTGACTGCAATGCAAATACATGGACAGGAAAAAAGAGTGAGGATAGAGGTGAAATGGATGAATAAACAGCCCCACAGCTGCCAGATGTTCCACTGCTCTCTACATCTGTCAGAGAGGAAAGGGGCAAAGTAAAAGGGGAACGTTGCAGAGGGGATGAAAGTACACAAAAACTAGGATGGGATCTGAGATGAAGAGATATAAAAAGGTTGTGGAACACTTTGAGAGTTTTGAAAGATGCTGTTCACCGTTCAGAGCGTCCCAGTCATAACCAGAGGGAGAAGCTCCACCAATGTCGAAAGGAACTATGTGACAGATGGGGCAGGTGTTCAGGTGTACGTTGTGTAGGTTCTGATTAGCAGGATGAAGTGTCCGTTAAAAAGAGCAGAGGGGGTTGGGACTGTTCTTATGTCGGGTTGAACCCTCACTTAGTTTTGCTGGAGGCTTCAGAGCTTGACAGAGACTGATGAGCAAAGTGCACCATTCACTGACATCATTACATGACCCTATTATCTCTCTCTCTCTCTCTCTCTCTCTCTCTGTCTTACACACCCATATCTTTTGTCCCTTGATGAATGAGTTTCCAAATTCAGAATAACAAACCTCTTCCAAATTACCCAAATTCAAGATATAAATAGACATCATGTGAAATGTTTATTACTCTGACTTTCCATTTAATGTGATATCAGTTTAATCAGTTTTTACAATACGGTCAGAACATTTTCAGACCCTTTCAGGTTTTAGTTTTTCCCCGTTTGTGGCCAACACCCCAGTAGGAGAAACAAAGTAAGGAGAAAGCAGCTACATGAGTGTGATTCTCACTAATGTACTCCAATCTAACCTTGGATAAATAACCATATAATTACTCTAATAACCCTGCAATAATAATAATAATAATAATAATAATAATAATAATAAAATAATAATAATAATAATAATAATAATAACAATCATCATCATCATCCTAACCCTGCCACATTTTTGAGGAGGTTGATTTTGTTCACACTGAACAAATTGAACTCATGTCTCAAAGCTTCTCAGAGTGCAAAAGGGTCTCGTTTCTCTTATTGCAGCATAAATAATATTTTACATTTACATGGAAAAATGCTGAAAATTTGGTAGTTTAAGACAGTGTTAAAGTAAAAAATTCAACAAAAATATAAAAAATATTTTTTTAAATGGACATCAAGTTTAAAAAAATAAACCTAGAAACTGTTGACATTATTAAATCATAACTTGTATATGACAATAATCCAATAATAATCTCTGTTTACTACCTATTGTTCATAATATACTATAATAATTATACTTTTAAAAATCTAGTAAATTAAGATAAATGTCAATATTGCGACAATTGTAAAGTATTTATAAAAAATGATTAGAGAAATGTTTAACATATTTCATAATGAATTACTAAACTTTCTGAATGTTACAAATGTTAAAAATACTAAGAAGGGTTCCCATATTTTACAACAGTTTACAAAAGACCCTCTGTCCAAAATTCCAGCTAAGTTAAGAAAGTAGACTGCTGAATTTTTAATGGAACACAGATTTGGTCTGGAACACCACAACTGCTCTTTCTGTGAGGAACAAATCAAAACAGCTGAACATTTATTTTATTAATGTCTCTTTGCTGGTTGGGAACATTTACACCACTGTGTGTCCCAATAAAGCATAATAAACTCTTTGTTCTGACTAAAGAAAATGTTTGGTCTGGCTTTCCCATAAAAGATAGAATGCAAGAATTAACCATCAACATTTTAGTTATCGAAGGATGTGTAAAACCATATCACAATTTATTGCACATATAGGTCATCCATACATCTCACCGCTTGAGAGATCACAATCCTCTAACAGACAACGAAACAGTCAACAATCAAGTTAATACCATAAAACCCCACAAGCTCAAGCAATCTGATTAAAATGCGTCATAGAAAAAACATAATGCAATAATGAAATGAGGTTTAAACATCAACACAGCAATTGCAATATAAAGAAAAGTGGAAATTACTTCTCTTTCCACAGGAAAAAAAAAATCAACCCTACGCTAAACTTGGCATTAATGTATGTTTTTCAATCATTAATGAAATCCCCCGACAATTGAGTAGGATAATCCCCAAAGCAGTATGTAGGTTGAGAATTCACTCTCACGCAAATGGGCAACTGTGTCCATTTATGTGGGTGTGCGTGTCTAAACTGACGTGCCATGCCTTTACATTGGCTTTACTTCATAAGGGATTGAATTCAAAAAAGAGTCAAAATAGAGAAATCAATGTGTAAATATGCAGCAAAATATTCCTGATAAAGACACACAAAATGTTTAAATATAGAGACCAAAGAAGATGAATTTGCAGGACATCTTTGCAAATTTTGCTATGAAAATGTAAAAGGTTTTTGGAATAAATACAGAAGACACTTTCTGTACCATATGATATACTTTAACACTTTGTACACTGAATAAAATGTGCCTACTGTAAACTGGAACTATTTCCTTTTTTATATTACTGTAGTTAAAAATGAATCAGCAGCCTTTTCTTCAGGTCTTTCCTGAGTCCTGAGAAAGTACAGGGTAGCCTGAGGCTATGGGAGTCTAGCCTTCTGGGAAATGAATCACTGGATCTTAGAAACATCAAAATGTCGTCAATGACATTTGAGTCATGACAAGATTCTTCTGAGGTCCACCATCCTCCGCGCATTTTAAGCACGGTCAAATTCAGGGAAACCGCTGTTTAAGCACCAATGTGTCCCCTGACATGGCGTCGACTGACAACTGCTGCATCGTGTGAAATATGTTGCGGTGATAGATAAATCTCCTAGAAACAAGGTGGAGGAGCAGAGGAATCCTGGGGAGCTCCATTTTTCACCCTATCCGGACTACCTCCAATTTTTCAAATTTCAAATAAATACTGACATGGAAAGAAACCTGTTGTCGGTATTCTAGAACAGCGTTAAAAGTATTTTTTGACATTGTAAGTTGTGATAAAGTAGTCCGGACTTCTAAAAGATGGTCAAACAGTGAACGCCTATCCTCCTGGATCTGGATCGCTCTGACATCAACTCTATCACGAGGGGGATCTGACCCAACCTAACTCGCCAATACTTTGATAGGTACAGCTTGATTAAGATTCCTCCCACGCTTTCAGTCATCACGCAAGGTCGGCCACTGCTTTGCCTGTGCTCACTGCCTTGCTCGAGGGCACTCTTACTCCAGTTGAAATGACACGTAATAAAAAAGATTTCAATTTCCCCGATTTCCGCTTTACTGCGAAAAAAAAAAAAACCCGGGCTTGGTTGCTGCAACGTTTCCTTCAGCGGGAACACCGAGGCAGGGGAGTGCCGAGACAGCGAGGCGAGAGTGATTAAAGACCGCACGCTGACTGGACCTGATTAACTATCTAAGAACAGAAGGGTATCAGATGAGGCTTTCCATCAAACCCCTTCAGCCGGACAAGGTTCACCTCGGGAGGAGCGGCTAAGTGAGAGGCCATCTGCTTCCTGCCATCAACCAAGTTTAGCCGCTGAAATTCTTTTGGGGAAAGTTCGAGATGGAAGCGTCTCGGGAATGCCGTATGTCTACTAAGTTATTGTGGTTTGGTGGATGAATACTCTGCATCAAATATTCACTGTTGAATTAGTTACACTACAGCACAGGAAGTGCACCATCTCATAGCGTGTCTGGATCTGGCACCCTAATACATATATTTTTGGTGTTTTGTTTGTTTGTTTGTTTTGTTTGTTTGTTTGTTTCGGGGGGGTTGTCTGTTATTTCCATTGCAGGGTAACCAGGAGGGTGCTGGAGCCTGTCCCAGCTTCATATATTGCTAATATATTACTTGTAATTTTGGATTGCTGATCCATTTTGTGTTGCATCCAGCATGTTCTGGACACTCCCCCTCCCCAAAATTTTGCAAAGTGAGCAACACAACTGGAGCACTTCACTGCAGTGAAAGCCTGTCCTCGCTCCAAAAGCCACATCGCAAGTGCTGCTTTATCCTGATAAAGAGTGCAAAAGCTGTGCATCCCACAATAGGATCTCCGGCCATAGCGCAGCACTCTGCCCTTAAGCGAGGTGAGGCTCAGCATTATATCAATGGTGAAGGAGGACAGAGAAGAGATGGGGAGAGACAGGAATCAACCAGGGAATGCAGCATTTATCCCTGTTTGACCACAATTTAGAGCAAGTAAATGGAAAATAGGCATGCAACCATACTGAAGGATGTATTAATAGCAATAACTGATGCCAATCTTTTGTTTTATTCTAGCATTGGCAATCTCTTTCTATTGCTTAAGTTTAGGACTTTTCATTTGCAAAATCTATTCACATGACCCAAGTTTTCTTATAAACATGTTAAAAACAGACTGATTTTGATATTAGATCATTCTTACCAGTCAATATTAAAATTTTAATTTCACTACCTGTCAGTACTGTGGCTAAAGTAACCAAAATGTACTTCTAGCACGTATTTTAAGTTGCAAAGATCACAGGAAAATAACCAAAACAAAACAAAACAAAAAAATCACCATCTTGTGACTCCAGTGCTTTGCATACATTTTACTCTTGAGTCATCTAATGTGTATTCTCCAGCCTTTCTAACAAATGTCGCCTGTAGCAACATCCCCTATTCCTGTTGTGAGAGGAGATTCAAAGTGAGATTTCTTAAATATCAGACACATGTAAAATCATGTGACAAAGTGTAGCCACCAACGTAACCACATACATTCATGGGTGAAAAGATGAACGTGACATTTAACAGCTCTAAAGATTGAACCGGTAGCAGTAGTTCTATTCTTACCTGTGCTGATGTGATCAGTGACAGCTCCATTCTCTGTCGTTCCCTGCCTGGGAGGGTATAGGATTTACTGGGAAATGAAGTTGAGCTGAAGAAATACAGACGGAAAGAAAAATATATATATATATATGTGAAATGAAAGTGCCGCCTCTTTTGTCATTGGGTGAGTGCAGGAGGGAATTTGCTACATAATGGCACTAACGAATGCTTTTCATGCATCAAGGAAGAGTTTATTCTCTCACATCTCTCTCCCTCTCTTCGTGCATGAATCTCTCCTCACGTGCATGTGCATGTGTGTGTGTGTCTGTGTTGGGTTGATGGGGTAAACTTGTACTACAAGCGTGCAACACAAACCTTAAAGAATTATTGATGCCAGTGTGACTTTTGCATGCAAGCTCTGCTTCAATGCTGCTTCCGCCGAACATCTTCCTCGGATTACTTTTCTTTTACACTGACTTTGCGATCCCCGAGGCCGGTCTGTTAATTATTCATCCCTGCCCAGAATTTACATAAAAAGACATTTGTTGCGTTCACTTTTTTTGTTCGAAGGGGTTTCCGACGAGGTTTGTGCAGTTATTACGATAAATAAATCAGCTCACTATGTTTTATTGATTAAAAAAAGTAATGCATTAATGACAATATCTTTTGGATTGCATTAAAAGTTTATTTTTGTGTATCCCATGGTTTTTGAGCTTCAATCTGAGTTCGTTTGTAGACCTCGAGAAAGCAGATGACAGCATATGAACTTGGAGGACGTCCCTTTCTTAACCCATAGGGTTGAATATGATGAAGGTTTACGGTAGGAGTGTGTTGATGGGAATTTTTGACCATTCTTCCAGAAGTCCTGGTTGGACAAGAAGATCTGGCTCACTCTCATTCATCTTGAGGGTATGTCTGTCAGTTGTCTGTTTATCATGCCTCCCCTGCTCTTCTTCTCTCTCTTCTCTGTTTCTACCTGGCCTTTGGCAGATGGGTCTCTCCATGTGACCTTGCCACTGTCCCCCTAAGGCTTGCTCTGGAGGTTTCAGGCTGGTTCTTGTAAAGTGTCATGAGACAATTAGTATTGCTATTGGTGCTATATAAAAAAATATTGAATTGAAATTGAAAAGGTGTTCTCTGGGTTGGGATCCGGACTCGGCGCTGGAAGGTCACGTCGTCTCCAAGCTGTTCCAGCAAAGTTGGGAGCATGAAATTGTCTAAAGTGCCTTGGTATACTATAGCATTCATTGGAACTACGGAGCTGAGCCCAAGTCCTGAACGATAACCCCATCATCCCCCTCCACCAAATATTACATTCACTTCTGCTTTGTTCTACTTTGATTGTGGAATATTTAGTAGCAAGCAAATTTCTGGAATTCATTCTGAGAGCAACTTCGTCTTTCACAAACATCTGTAGAAGCAGTCTGCATGCCTTGGTGCTGGATTTTACATATCTGCAGCCCTACTGAGCAGCACACAAGCTGCTCTGGAGGAAACCCACCACAAACAGGTTCAGGACGAAAGTCTGAAAATGAGGGACAAGGAGAAGGAGCTCGAAGATGAGCAGGAAAAGTTTGGCAAGAAGAAAGAGAGGATGAGGGAGGAGCTCTTCCTTCTTCTTTGTAGCTCTGCTTCGGGAAGCAAAGTTCCAGAAACTACTTGATGAAGAGCAGCAAAAATATGACAGCATCTTGGAGAAAGAAGAATGGAAAAAGCAGCAGCAGTTGTTAAGCAAGGAAGAGAACCACAACAAGATGCGGGCTCTGTGTTTCCAACAATGGGAGACCAATGCTCAGCAATGGGCCCACAAGCAGCAAGAGCTGGAGACGAGGTTCCAGGAGAGCCTACGGATGAAAGAACAGGGGGAGGAGGAGGAGAAGGAGGAGACCCAGAGGCTCTCTCAAGAAATCCACCAGCTGCAGCTTCAGGCCCAGAAGAAGGAAAAAAAGAAGGGTTTCTGGAGATGGAAGTTCTGGAAAAAGAACAAATAAAGCACACTTCCAGACTTCCTAAAGCCCTCCTCCTCTCCCACTTCATGATCTCCACATCTTCACATCCTGTCTTCAGCTTTATAAAGTAGACTTTATATTCTGTTCCCTTGGACAATATGTTCCATATTGTATGTAAAGTGGCCATATTTATTATGTACAAATAACAAAAAAATGCTTTGTTATACTGTCAGACAGTTGGCACAGTCAGATTAGTTGTAGTACTGTTGTCCTGACAATGCCCAAACCCAGACTCGTCAAAAGGATTGCTACTCTTACTGCTTTTCCCAATTGCTTTCGCTTTGTTCCACTTTATCCGTTGAATATTTAGTAGCAAGGAAATTTCTGGAATTCACTCAGCACTCAGAGCGACTGGTTCTTTCACAAACATCTGCAGACGGAGTCTGCATGCCTCGGTGCTGGATTTTACACATCTGCGGCCATGGAGGGGATTGTTCAGCGTGGAATTAGGGCCCCCCCTGAGCCTGTTCTTGTTTGCTGTGGTGATGGGCAGGCTGAGGAGGAGAGGTGTGAAGGTTAGCCAAAGAATATGAATCTGAGTGTGTGAATGAGAGCAAGCCAGGTGGTGAGGTTACAGAGATTAGATATACGGAAGGTGGATGGTTATTAGTGGTTATAGGTCAACAGCCAGGGAGGCTGAGATTGTGAAGAGGGGAAGAAGTGTATTCAGGTTGGAAAGGGTGGAGGAAATAATCAGGTTTGTGATGGTAGAGTGTGAGTATGAAAGGAAACATGAACAAGAAAGTAGTTAAATCAGACACAGAGAGCACATGTTGTATGTTTTGGAAATAAAGTCAGATTGCCCAGACTGAGAGGGTTTCCAGAGGATGGACGGAGGCGTGTCAGCTAAGTCGGGAGGTAGAAGGGGGCGCACTGCCTAAAAGGTTTGCCAGCCACTGATCCTGGAAGATCCAAGACTAGATATAGAATTTAGATGTAGCTACAGAAGAGAGGAAGTTCGGTGTGACAGAAGAGGATGCACAGGAGGGAGTGAGATGGAGGAAGAGGATTCTCTGCCCTCTCAGCTCCTGAAAGAAGAAAGCAAAAGAGGGAGATGATTCAGAGATCCACGTGTGTGTGTGTGTGCATGTAACATTATTGGAATGAACTTACTTTATTGGTAGATTGATAATTATCTCATTAACAAAAATTGTGTGTTAATTGTGGCATTGTGATATATGGGCTGTACTCAAAATAGATAGTAAAGTAGTAGTATTAAGTAATATGACCTGGCAGTCGACTACCTGTTCCTCAAACAGACTTATTTTTTGTGAACTCCTTTATGTGGAGACTGATCTCTAATATTTCATTTCTCACACTATAAACACCACAGCCACAGAGAGACCCAATGCTCTGTCTATGACTTCTCCTTTTTCATCATATATTTCTTCATATGGTTGTGGCATCTAAGGTGCTGCTTCAGAGGGCTAACATCTCTTATACCTCTAAACCTGGCTCCATAAAATATCATGCATTTCAGGCAAAACACAAACCACTGTGATAAAGACGTAACATGCCAGACATGGCAGGTTTAATGCATTCATGTTGGTGTTTCGATCACTTAACGTCATGTTTAAAAGGCATTCCTATTTCTGCTCTATGTCGTTTAAGTCTTTCCTGTGGTTGAGATTGCCCAGCCTGCCTTCCTTCCTCTTCATCTATCACCTCAGTGTCTTTCACCTGTGTTTACTGGTCTCCACCCACCTCAATCAATCAATCAATCAATCAATCAATCTTTATTTATATAGCGTCTTATACAATCAAAATTGTTTCAAGGCGCTTTCCAGAATCCCAGGGCCTAACCCCAGACAAGCAACAGTGGCAAGGAAAAACTCCCCTTTAACAGGAAGAAACCTTGAGCAGGACCAGGCTCATGTATGGGGACCCTCCTGCTGATGGCCGGCTGGGTAGAGAGAGAGGAGAGGAGAGGAGAGGAAGAAGAGGGAGACGAGAGCAGAGGAGAGGCACAGAACACAGAAACACACACAAAGATACAAAAATACAATCTACAACAGGTCAGCGGGCCAGATGTCGTCATGCAGCTCCGAAGGCGGTGATACTGCAAATAAATAAATCGAGGGGGGGGGCAGAAAGACTACACAAGAATCTGCATAACTAGTCTGCTTGATGAGGAGGAGGAAAGGAGAGGAGAGGAGAGGAAACCATGACCCAGTGGGGTGACAGAGGCCTGTCAGGTGATCGTGTTTCTGGACCCCGGCAGCCTTGGCCTACAGCAGCATAGCTAAGATGTGACCTAACGATTAGACGACCCCCTAAGTATGATCATTTGTCTGTCTATGATAGTAACTGGAACTACAGAATTAATAACAATAAGCTTTTTCAAAGAGGTAGGTTTTAAGTCTGGTCTTAAAAGTAGAGATGGAGTCAACCTCCCGTACCTGGACAGGGAGCTGGTTCCATAGCAGGGGGGCCTGGTAGCTAAATGCTCGGCCCCCCAGTCTACTCCCAAAGACTCTGGGAACCACAAGTAGACCAGCGTTTTGAGAGCGGAGCGGTCTATTGGGCTGATATGGTATCACTAGCTCCTCCAGGTAGGATGGAGCTAGGCCTCTGAGGACCTTGTAGGTCAAGAGGAGGGTTTTAAAAATGATTCTGAATTTAACAGGCAGCCAATGAAGCGAGGCCAGTCCAGGAGTCATGTGATCTCTTTTGTCAATACCTGTCAGAACTCTGGCTGCAGCATTTTGGATCAGCTGAAGACTTCTTAAAGAGTTGTTTGGGCACCCTGATAGCAAAGAATTACGATAGTCCAGCCTGGAAGTAACAAAGGCATGAACTAACTATTCAGCATCATGCTGCAATAATATCTTCCTGATCTTTCTGATGTTCCTCAGATGAAAAAAGGCACTTCTACACACCAATTTGATGTGTGAGTTAAAGGAGAGATTCTGATCAAAAGTTACTCCTAGATTTCTTACAGACAGACTAGATTCTAAGGAGATACCATCTAGAGTGATAATGTGATCTAACCTATCCCTGAGAGGTTTGGGACCAAACACCATGATCTCAGTTTTTCCTGGGTTGAGGAGGAGGAAATTTGAAGACATCCAGGACTTTATGTCCTTAAGACAGGTCTGGAGCTTCACTAACTTCTCTGTCTCCTCTGGTTTCATGGATAAATAAAGCTGGGTGTCATCAGCATAACAATGAAAATTTATCCCGTGCTGCCGAATAATGTTCCCTAAGGGAAGCATGTACAGAGTGAAGAGGATTGGTCCAAGTACAGAACCTTGAGGGACTCCGTGGCTAACCCTACTGTATGAAGAGGGAACACCATGGACAAGAGCAAACTGGTATCTATCGGATAAATATGGAACTCTGGCTGCAGCGTTTTGGATCAGCTGAAGACTTCTTAAAGAGTTGTTTCGGCACACTGATAGTAAAGAATTACAATAGTCCAGCCTGGAAGTAACAAAGTCATGAATTAACCTTTCAGCATCATGCTGCAATAATATCTTCCTGATCTTTCTGATGTTCCTCAGATGAAACATCTGCACCTCCGTGCATATTTAAGCACTCTTCCTGTTCCTTGAAATTGTCTAAGAGATAGCCCATTTAAACAGGTTTTTTTAGAGGTTTTGGACCTCTAAATGCATGCCTGCCACAGTTCGGAGAGAGAATTATAACATGTAGTAACTCCTTT
Organism: Lagocephalus sceleratus; assembly: GCA_911728415.1. NCBI lineage: Eukaryota > Metazoa > Chordata > Actinopteri > Tetraodontiformes > Tetraodontidae > Lagocephalus > Lagocephalus sceleratus. The sequence continues at coordinate 11,298,674 of CAJVRN010000194.1, forward strand.
ACAACAGCTGGTGGCGATAGTGAGCAACGGAGCTGTGGCGTCAACTCGGACGACCCCCTAACGCACCAACGAAGAAGAATGGACCCGTTTCCTTCCGTGTCAATGTTATGAATGAGTCGAACTTCTCGAAATAAGTTCCAGAATTAGCTGCGAGTGGTTCTCTGGTGGCTGCCGCAGCCCTTTGGCCCGTTGCGATGGATTACACGGCACCTCAAAGCGCGTTCCGACAGCGTAAGTGGCGTCATTTCATCGATAGAAGTGTGTTGTTGTTTCGAACCTGCTAGCTGTTAGCCCAAGGGGCTCTTATCTCTTGTTGTCAACCACATTTTCAGGCGTGATTCGTCAGCAAACGGACCGAGCGGGTCACTGTCGGCCACTGATTTGCTCGGCGACACCCACCAGGTCGCTGTTCGGCCGCGGTGTCTCACATTAGCGCGGCTAAAGCGGCTCCTGCAGCCGCGGCGGCGTCGGACGATCTGCGGCCAAAGTTAAAGATAAAGGCTTTAAGCGAGGCTTTAAACCACCTTTTCCCTCGGTGGGGCTCGTCAACGCTCCGGTTTCCCGGTCGTGTTGTGTCCTGTTTTTGACTCAGCTTGAGGTGAAACTAGCAGAGATGAACAAAGCTGATCAGCTGGAACCATCCGGTCACCCTGCGAATGGATGAGAGACGGATGATTAATAAACAAAGTAATCCTTGTGTTTTCAGTCCTTATTGGATTTGTAACATGTGATATAGAAGCAACACATAGATTAGGGTTAACATTAACCCGTCTTCAATCACTCGTGAAGCCACACACATGCGATCTTTACCTCCACCAGGACGTCAGGTGATGCTCAAGGTTTATCTGCTTTGGGGATGGTCCGGTTCAACATCGGGATACAGGACTTTCCAGGGTCGCACAGAATATATACAGCATTTTTGGCCGCCTCTTGAAGTGATTTAAGTGTTTCATATGGCCCCATGTTGGACACATCTTGAATCACTCTGTCTCTCTCTCCCTCTCTCTTTGTCTCTCTCTCTCTCTCTCTTAATACAGAACCTAATCTGCGCCTAAGGAATCCCTCCATGGACAGTCCTGGTGGCAGTGAGCTCTTTGAAGACACGAGTGGTGCAGGGGCTGGGCCATATATGGGGTAAGTGTTGCTGCGACGGGCTCTTGATAGAACACGTGTTGTTGTTTTTTTGTTGTTGTCGTTGCGCTCTCCTTCCCTCGCTGGTTGATCTCCAGATGTCATCTAGGATATGAAGTGCAAACTTCGACTTCTGCAGTGCAGTCGCACGTTGCCGTTTTTCCAGTTTGTAAGTGTACACGTGTCACCCTGTTAGGAAAAGTCAGGCCGGGCCACAAGCGTCAGGGTTTCCAAGTCAGTCCCTCCTGTCAGACCCCATGTCCAACTTGGCCATGGCCTATGGCAGCTCACTGGCAACACAGGGACGGGAAATGGTGGACAAAAACGTAAGACGGGCTCTGAAATATGTCTTGTGTCAATCTACGCAAAGAGCTCAGATACTGAGTGGTGCGTGTGCTCTTGAAGTTCGATAGGTTCGTCCCAATTTCCAAGCTGAAGTACTATTTTGCTGTTGATACGCTTTATGTGGGAAAGAAGCTGGGCCTTGTAGTTTTCCCTTACATGCATGAGGTAAGCCTGTTATTCCTTTCTTTTTCTCTTTCTCATCTGTTCTCTGCACACAACTTTCTGGAAATGGAGAACAATACATACATCTGCTGTAACATCCAATTATTCCTTTTGAATATAATTTCAAAGAAATGTAATTTGACTTAACAGTGTAATTATGTGTTGACCTGTAGAACTGGGAGGTCAACTTCCAGCAGGACACCCCTGTGGCTCCTCGCTTTGACGTGAACGCTCCCGATCTCTATATTCCTGTCATGGCCTTCATCACATACGTCCTAGTGGCTGGACTGGCACTCGGCACACAGAACAGGTATGTTTAACACACTCGTGCGGTAGTGTGCGGCGCTTTCGTCCAGTCCACACCAAAACAAACGGGTAGCTTTTCAGATCCGGACATTACCCCTCAAATATTTTTATTGACTGAATTCGAATGATTCTATTATGTATTTAAATAATGCATCTTCACAATAGGGGGTGAATCCTGTCTCCCACTGATCAGGCTCCTATAGGTACATTCTATGGACGTGTACGTCTCAACTCTGTGCTGCCCCCTTCAGGTTTTCTCCAGAACTGCTCGGGGTTCAGGCTAGCTCGGCCTTGGTGTGGCTCATCATGGAAGTCCTGGCCGTCCTGCTGTCGCTCTACCTGGTGGCCATAAACACGGATCTCACCACGATAGACCTGTTGGCCTTTTCAGGGTACAAATATGTCGGGTATGTTCTCTATTTATTTCTACTACATATTGTGTACCCCCATCTCGGCCATGTACGTGTTTCTTTTATGTTCTATTTTTGGTTTTGAAACACATTTGCTCATTTTTCTTTCCCAGTTTGAAGTGATGCTTTTAAACTGAGCCTGCTTCTCACGTGTCTGTCAAGGATGATCATCGGGGTCGTAGCAGGTCTGCTGTTCGGGAGGCTGGCGTACTACCTTTGTCTCCTCTGGTGCTGCGCCGCCATCTTTGTCTTCATGGTGAGTGACAGCCGCTGCTCGAGTGCGGGTCCTTTCAGAGAGCGCGGCAGACGGGAAAGGGGTTCGCTTTCCCCACGCTGGCTGTGTAACGCGACCGTCGATTCGTTCGCAGATTCGCACTCTGCGCCTGAAGCTGTTGTCAGAGGCGGCGGCGGAGGGCAAGTTGGTGAGAGGAACCAGGAACCAGCTGAGGATGTACCTCACCATGTCTATAGCGGCGGCACAGCCTGTCTTTATGTTCTGGCTCACGTACCACCTCGTCAGATAAAACCCGGAACACACACTCACTCTCACTGGGTAGAACATGAACTTTGCTGTCTTAAGGCTATATATACCCCTTTTATAAGTAACTATACAGACTCACTCCACATGTGTATGGAACAAAGCAGGCGCTACTGCCTTTTATATCACAGCACAACCCCCCTCAATACGTTGCCTTTTGTCTCGTTTAATGTAAAAAGAAAATTGTAGCAAAAGTGGCTTGAAGTTGTCTAATTCTGGAGACATATTTAAATTTGTGTATACAGCGAGAGGCTGTTGTTAGCTGTGTCTGATATTTCACAGAGGAGATGTTCTGTTTTGTTTTTTTCTGTCTGAGACAACAGAAAGAAAGCACACAATCCCGTCCAACTTTAATGAGAACGACGAGTTGAAAATGGAGCATAAACGCAGATAGGTCACAGTCTCCTCGCTGTCACCAGCGAGCAGGAAAAGAAACAGCGTGGGAACATTTTCTCCTTCACGTAATGTGGTTTTGTGTGAACGTTGATGCCTGATTACTCTTGAATGGAAAAAAAAAACTGTGAGCCAGATTTGGACACAGACCTTGCGATGGCTTGTGGCGTGGCTCGTATCCCCTTTTCACACTGCAGGTGGGATGGACTAAAGTAATCACATGGGTCTGGACTGTACGGTCATTTTAACTGACCTCCCAGAAAACTGAGCTATTTAAACGCTTCAATGTGCATTTGTAAATCATCCAATGTCAATGTGAACAAAGTTAATGCTTCTGATGGTTTGATATTTCAGTGTTGTTCATTCAAAGTAAAAATTTGAACTCTGTAAATATTGCTTTTTATTAATGTGTCCATCAAGAGATTCAACAGTTTTGATAAATTGATTGATGACCTCGGAAATAAACTAAATGTCCATTCTTCTTCTATAGAACGTTACACTGAATTTTAAATGGATAAACGTCATCTTTGTGGACTGGAAGTGAGCAACACACCAAACATTTGCCTGACTCCAGCTGGTAGCACATGGCAGAAATAATTATTAGTGCTTTCTTAGCTTCAGCCCTAAAAGCTCTGTACATAAAAGTGAATTGATACCATATTTGATTATATTTGGTTCCAGTCAAGTACATTAAGAATTCAAAGGTTGTGTCAGGGATTCTGTGTATTAATGGAGCAAAACTATCTTCCTTCAGGAGGAAAATTAAAATTAAAAAAATTGTTTATACAGACAAAATAACCCAGTCATTAAATATTGTCGGCAGCGCCCCCTAGTGTCCATCCGCAGTGTTCTCTTTCCCAAACCCACTCCTGTTGTTAATGGCCTTAAGAAGCCTGGTGTGCATGATCTCCTTCAGTGGGACTTCATCATAGATGGGCAGTATCAAAAGAAAATAACAGGTGAAAGCTTCGGGGAGGGCGAACTCTGTGGCGTCGGTCATGGGAGCCACGGTCATCTTAATGCTCTCCATACCATGGACGGGTACACGGTCACAGCCTGTGATAAACACTGGGGACACAATAAAAGGGGAAAACGATGTCAACAGCTTGATGTCTGAAAATGGCAGACGTACCTGCGTAAAAATAGTTCTAATTATTTAGGTGCACATAAAGATACATACACAGGAATTTCTTCTTTTCGTCTGCTGACAGTGCGTCAAACACCTCCCAGAAGGCCACGATGTTTGGATGATCGGTATCGTACACTCCTTCATAAAATGTGTTCTGATTAAAACACAAAATACAATTGGAGAACTCAACAATTGGAGAGATAACCCTGTTTTGACTGTTGTCCCAAATTTCCCTCAAATTGCTTCCACATCTTCCATCCATCAAAAATCGTATGGGAAGAAGATTACTGCCATTTAGTGGCAGAACCGTAAACTACATCCAGTTTACAGAACAACATCGTTCTTCAATTTCAAAACCGGCGATATCTGCATCAATAAAATACATAGCTGCGACTTAAAAATGTTTTTTACCAATTATGCCTAATATTGGTAATTTAAGGGGCAATTATTGGTATATAACCAAGTTTGTATATCTATTGTATGTGCGGCATAATGCTGAAATGTCAAATCACAATGTATTTGTTTATTTAATTGTAAATAAATTCAGGCAATAATAGTTGAAAGGACTTCAAGTTTCTACATATTTCAGTCTAGTATAAAACTTTATAATATATAAATGAAGTACTGACATCTTGTGCTAATTTATTTCTGCTCTGATAAGAATCAGCGCAAGCTGTGTTAAAATATTTAACCAAAAACAAGCTTGAACTTGTTTCATGTCCTAAAACAATTATCAATATTCTGTAATTCATCTGACTCACTGTTTTAATATTTCCTAAAGTCACGCTACCTTTTGTTTCAATGTAAGATATACACAATCAGAATTAATAAAATACTAGTTGTGTACCTTTAATTTTAATTAATTTTAAGCTTTATTATTAATACTGATAATCTTCTTTTTTGTGAGTAATTGTTAAATAATAAATTATTTCCTTTAAAAGATTTTTTATGAACAATGCTATTAATGAAAATCCTGGTATAACAAACACTAACACATTGAAACTGAATTAGATCCATGTCAACTGTTGATTTTTTACAAACTCAGCTTATTTTTGACTTATTCTTATGAACAACACAAGCGCGTTTTTTGACTATTAGCCATTCACGGATCATTTTAAATTCTATATGTCTTAAATTCATATAAGTTCTCTTCAACATTAACAATTCAAAATCACACATTCCAGCATACCTGCTTGAACACTTCCCAGTTGAAGTTTTCTTGGCCCACCATCACAAGCCGCAACTCCTCTGGCGTGAAAAGGCCCACCAAATCCATGTCACACACCGTGAAGAACCCCCTCTGAAACTCCTGAAACACTTTCTCCACTGATTTGTTGAAGACGTGGTTGATAAATGCTTCTACAAACTCTTCTCTATACAACAAAAAAGTAAAAAGAGAGCAATTAAAAAGACAATTCTGAATTGCAGTGTGACACAAGTATATACATCATCTGAGCAACTCAAGGTTTATTCCGGTTAAAAGGGAGTTTTTACCCCACACCCTTTGTTTGCCTCCTCTGTGAGCCATCATGTTATCCTGGTAGAGGAGTTTGCGTACTCTAACGAGCCTAGCAGCTATGCTGTCCAGGGCAGTTTGCCCCTGGTATGTTCTCCCAAGGCAGATTGGTCCTAGGTGAAGGGTCAGAGAAAGAATGGTTCCCAAGACCCAACATGGAGCAACATGGAAGGAAGCCACGGACCCAGCCCAGAGGGTTACCAGGGCCCCACCCTGGAACCAGGCCTGGGGCTGGGGCCTGATTACAAGCACCAGGTGGCTGGACCTACACCCATGGGACCCAGCCAGGCCCAGTCCCAACCAGCTGTGGGCACCCCCTCCCCCAGTGGACACACCACCCGCAGGAGGAGCATGAAGGGTCCAATGCATTGTAGATTGGGCGGCGGACCAAGGCGGGGGCCTTAGCGGTCTGACCCTTGGTTATGGAAATTGGCTTTCAGAACATGGAACGTCACCACTCTGGCGGGAAAAGAGCTTGTGGAGGAGGTTGAGTGCTACCGACTAGATATAGCCGGCCTCACCTCCACACATACTGTCGACTCGGGAACCCAAGTCCTTGAGGGGGGTTGGACACTCTTCTACGCTGGAGTTGCACAGGGTGAGAGGCAGAGAGCTGGGGTGGGCCTTTTGCTTGCCCCTAGACTCTCTAGTTTGACGTTGGGGTTCTCTCGGTCAAGCAAAAGGGATGCTTCCCTGAGCCTCCAGGTCGGGGAACACGTTCTGATAATTGCTTGTGCTTATACACCGAAAAACAGTTCAGAGTACCCGCCCTTTTTGGAGGACAGTTTCCCAACTGGGGACTCCATCATTCTATTGGGAGACTTCAAAGCTCACATGGGTAACGACAGCGTGACCTGGAAAGGCGTGATAGTGAGGAATGGCCTGCCCAATCTGAACCGGAGTGGTGTGCAATAATTGGACTTCTGCACAGTTTGACCATAATTAACACCATGTTCAAGCATAAGGTTGTTTATCGGTGCTCTTGGCACCATGACAGCAGTAGGTTGTGATTGACTTCATAGTCACAGAGTCAGGAGGTGGACCATCATCTACGGAGCAGAAGTTGCCAAGGTACTGAAACAGCTGTCTGGTGGTGAGCTCCGGAAGCGGATGAGATCCGCCCGGGTTATCTTAAGGCTCTGGATGTTGCATGGCTGTCCTGGATGACACGCCTCTGCAACATTGCATGGACATCGGGGGCAGTGCGCTTGGACTGGCAGACCGGAGTGGTGATCCCTATCTTCAAGAGAGGGGACCAGAGGGTGTGTTCCAACCACAGGGGGATCACACTCCTCAGCCTCCCTGGGAAAGTCTGGAAAAGAGGGAGGGTGCTGGAAAAAAGGATTCGGCCGATAGTCGAACCTCTGATCGAGGAGGAACAATGCGGGTTTTGGCGGGTTTTGGTCGTGAAAGCACAGAATGGCTCTTTACCCTTGCTGGGGTGCTTTAGGGGAGTTGGGAGTTTGCCCAACCAGTCCGCAAGTGCTTTGTGGATTTGGAAAAGGCCTTGGAAAAGGCCTATGACCCAAAGGATGGTCCCTTGATTAGGGCCACCCAGTCCCTGTATTGAAGGAGCAGGAGCTTGGTCCGTGTAGCCTGTTGTAAGTTGGACTTTTTCCTTTGAGGGTTTGACTCCGCCAAGGCTGCCCTTTGTCACCAGTTGTGTTCATAACTTTTATGGACAGAATTTCTAGGCACAGCTGGGGGGTGGAGGGTGTCAAGTTCAGTGGGCGGAATATCTCGTCGCTGCTTTTTGCGGATGACGTGCTTCTTCTTGCATCATTGAGCAAGGACCTCCAATGCATGTTCGCAACAGAGTGTGAAGCGGCAGGGATGCAGATCAGCACCTTCAAGTCAGAGTCCATGGTCCTCGCTCAGAAAAAGGTAGAGTGCCTTCTCCGGGTCGGGGAGGAAGTCCTACCTCAGGTGGAAGAGTTTAAATATCTCGAGATTTTGTTCACGAGTGAGGGTAGAATGGAGCGGGAAATCGACAGGCGGATCAGAGTAGCGTCAGAAGTGATGTGGGTGGGAGCTGAGCCGGAAGGTGAAGCTCCCAATTTACTGGTCAATCTACGTCCCAATCCTCACCTATGGCCATCAATGTTGGGTGATGACCAAAAGAACAAGAATGCGGATACAAGCGGCCGAAATTAGTTTCCTCTGCAGGGTGGCCGGGCTCAGCCTTCGAGATAGGGTGAGAAGCTCGGACATCCGTGAGGAGCACAGGGTAGAACCGCTGCTTTCCACATCGGGAGGAGTCAGTTGCTGGGGTGGCTCAGGCATCTGGTCAAGATGCCTTTCGGATGTCTCCCCTTACAGGTGTTCCGGACATGTCCCACTGGGAGGAGGCCTTGTGGCCGGCCCAGGAATAGGTGGAGGGTTAGGGTTAGGGTAGTTAGGGTTGTCTCTCGCCTGGCTTAGGAGCGGCGGGGGGGCCCCCTCGGAGGAGCTGATGAAAGTGGCTGGGGAGTGGGCTGTCTGGGCATCCCTTCTGAAGCTACTGCCCCCGCGACCCGGACCAGGTTAAGCGGGAGAAGACAAGTTGAGACGAGACCCTTTGTTTGCACTGGGTTCAACTAAACATCTCGATCGACCCAAATCCTGCTTTTACAAGCAGGATTTGGGTCCTGCGCACAGCAATTCAGTGATGGAGTATATTTGACACCTGTTTGATGCTGTGACACATTTGCCAATTTCTTCTGGATCTAGCTCGACTGTTTCACCACCCCAAGTGTCCTGTAACAAGAAAACCAGATTCCTCAAGTGAAACCATAAACGAAATGTGTCAATTAAACTTAGGTTAAAGTACTGTAAAAGTAGCCTCCATGCTTTCGATATCCTCAGGAGTGTAGTCCTCCAGGATGCATCGCATAGACCTGAAAAAACAGTGGAAGCATGTGTCAACATTTGTACTTGAGAGCAGCTTTGGGAAAAAGGCCACCAAGCCAGAAAGGAATTGATTATTCTTTTGATTTCCTAAACGTACTCTCCCCGAACAGGATCAAACTCTTTTAGATCGCCCAGGGACGGTTTGACTCGCAGCAGCTTCTTGAACAGAACCAGGGGGACAGGCAGGTGGACCACGTTTTTGTTGAACAGAGCCATTCCACACAGGACACCGAACAGGAAGTAAGTCTCTTCTCCAACTGTCGGCTGTGGAGCAAATCAGAACGAGAGCCGGCAGGTCTAGACGGCTACGCTCGCCAAGGCAGTAAAGGGTTAAAGAGGCTTTCGTCCAACTGACTTACCTTCGGGGGAAACCAAGCCAGAGACTCGTTGTCATTGTACATCAACAGTTTTGTCGATTTGGGATCGATCAGTTCGTCAAACACGTAAAGAAAGAAATCACGAATGTTCACGTTCATTATCTTCTTGCTATCTACAAACTTCACCTATAGGAGACATGAATAAATAAAAAAATAAAAAAATAACTAAACAGCTTCTGAGTATATTCAAAGTCCAACACCGTGCGTGCATACACATTTCACTGTAAATCAGAGCTTCCAATCAGCCTAACAATGTAACATTCTCTATTTTAGGCAAGTGTATAAATCATGCACATGTGCTCCCCGGCCCCATAACAGAAAAGTCTACATATATTCATTAAATATATATTTAATATATTATATTTCAAGTTATGTTGTGTGCTGTTATACTTTTCTTTATTTTCATTATCCTAGTTCCTTTTACCATTTGACTCTCTTAGCTCGTTGTCGGTAACAGGAATGTTTACCCGGAGAGCTTTGGTGAAGGCGCGGTGGTCAGCTGACTTCAGCTGTCTGAAGGTGTCCACAACCAGATGATCTCGTCTCAGAGTCAACTGGAAGACCGGTGCCGGGGTAGAAGCAGTGTGCACTGACCATTGATAAGCTAAAAAATGGCAGTTCTGTAATCACAAAAAATAATTAAGAGTTGCATACAGAAATATTGAACATTGTCCATGTTTTTATTTATTTTTTATTTGTTTTTGTCAAAATCCAGTGATTTTGACAAAAACAAGCATAATGCATTCAAGTTGGTGTTATTATTATTATTTTCATTCCCTATGTTTTGTTATTAGTTTAGTTTTTGTTTAAAACAGTAATCACATGGAGAGGAGAGGTCAATTTAATGGAAGTAAACATGACTGGCTTGTTTATATTAAACAAGTTTCGAAAATGGATAATCATCCAAAAAGAAAAACCAAGAAACTTTTTTTTTTTCTCAGTGAACACAATACTCTTTCTTTATTGGTAGTAATAAAATCCGTAGACAAGAGTGCCACGAACGTTAAAAAAAGTGAATAAAAGAAGAATTATTTCATTGACAGTATGGTTCGGAGCCTCTGGGAGAAGGCGAGAGCATAAATGTTAAAGTCCAATGAAAGTTGGTACTCAAGTACAGTGGCCTTATACAGCTGTCCAGATGTGGAAATGCACTAAATTAGTAAAATCTGAACTAAAGACCAGCTCTCTGATTCGACAGCTTCTGTCATGCATAAACTTATAATAATAATATATTAGAATTAAACCAGTTTTACCTCCATGATCGATGCAAAACATTGAAAGAGTGCAACCTTGTATTCCAGGGTCATCAGGAATGGGTAGTGGCAGAAAACCGCAGGGTTGTCAATATGATCCTTGGGGAAAGTAAACATACACACACACACACACACACACACACACACACACACACACCATACACACATACACACATACATACACACACACACATTTATATATATGGGTTAATCCATGGGATGTGATAAAGAGCTCAGAATATCATTTCAAATACATCATACTGAAGAGTCTTACCTTTATAGGAGGTTTCTTCCAATGTTGAAGATCTTGCCCTGGATTTACAGTGATTACAGTGATTTCCTCTACATAAAATATGCTCAAAGGGAGCTTGTATGACTCTCCAGCTTTGTTTGCCTGTGAAAGATATTTAAACAGGGAGAAAAAAAAGGATTAACCACTTTTTTAAAAAGAATTTAAAAAGTAAATAACCTTATTTAGATTTCAGGAATGGAAATGTAAACACTGTCTGTGTAGATTCTCAGTCATCCAGGTCATCCAAAGTGGTTTTCTCCATCAACTGGACTGGGTTTCTCCTCTTGAAGACCTATCGTCTTCTATCCAGAAGGCTTCTTCAGTTCTGAAGAACTGCAGAACTGCAGAAATGAAGAAGCCTTCTGGATAGAAGGTGAAACGTCTTCAAGAAGAGAAACCCAGTCCAGTTGATGGAGAAAACCACTTTGGAAATGTAAACACTGTTGTCACCATCCATATAAAAAAACACAAGAATTAAACACTAGAATTTAAAAAAAGTTCATAGAAAGCAATTAGGGATTAAGGAATGTGATGTGACAATTTTCATTTCATATTTTGTTTATTTCTAATGTTAGAAAATTGGTTGAATAACACAACTAAAACTGTTCAATTCATAAGGGCCACATTACGTCATTCTGAGCTCATACTGCATTTTGTGTGTGTGTGTGTGTGTGTGTGTTGGGGGGGTTTGGCTAGAATACAGTTCAAGTTGATAAGTGTTGGGTTGGAGGGTTCTGTCGAAGGGAAGCTGCAGAGTTCTGGAAATAATGACCCTTTCCTGGAAAACTCAAGGCCAGAAGCTTGGTAAATGATGATCAAAGTCTGAGGTGAAGGAATACAGATTTGGCCGTGTATTTTACATGAAACTAGAAGTTGGGTTTCTTAAAGAACCTTAACAGTTTTTGCATAGGTCAATTTCATTTATCACTGCCTAAAACAGATAAACCTCAGTAGTGCAAAACATCCACACAAACTAGAAAATGTGATAACTGCAAGAGACATGTAATGCTGACTTTGTACAGGAGCTTCAGGGTCTGCAGCAGGTACTTCACTCCAGAGTTTAACTCATCTTTGAGATGGTGTCTTAACATGAAGCCCAGAGCATTTTTGAACACCAAGATGTGCTTCAGCAGCATGGAGGGGGTCAGAGAGGACCACCATGATTCTGTGGGAAACAAAAGCATGTCGCATCTTTACACAGTATCACGAAAGATAGATGGTAAGGTTACACAGTAAAATGAGCATTTTAGTTTTATTCTGCAAACTACTGACATTTTTCTCAACTTTCAAATACAAAAATATATTAAAAAAAATGATGTGGGGGTGCATACGATGGGTGGTGGATGGATGGAGAGATATGTACTTTATGTACTTGGATTTGAATAAAAACTATATATAACTGTCTCCTACTGCTACCCAATCTTCGAATTCCTTGGCCTGCACCTGGGACTTGAACCCAAGACCCTCTGACTCCCAGATGGGCCACATTCAACACATCATCTCAACTTCTACTCTCAATCATATTGTTGTCAAGAAAAAATAATTGATTACCCAGTATCTTCAGACACCTTTTATTCAGATCTGAGATGACCAACGCCAGTCCCAAGACATGGTTGACGATGTTTTTTTCCTCTTTGAGGAGCGGACACATCAGCAGAATCAGAATGACCTCTGGTAATATCAGATCAGATCTCGAATACACTAGTATCTCAAACAGATAGTAAAGGTTCACCTGCAATGAAAGGGATTTGGGAGTTTGTAAATGAATATACTTAGTTTGACTGACTGCTATGTCTTAGCCTTATTTAGATGGTGATATGACATAAATATGATTATATACGTATACGGCGTAACTGATTTTTTGATCCAGGATATTTCCAAGAGCTGATCAAAAGCTTTGCAGGCTGCCGCAAGGTCCACAGTCAAGTCACCAGCACCAAAAGGTCCACTGAAACCAAAACAGCAAAGTGACTGAGACAAGAATTCTGTTTTCCTCCGTGTTGTAAAATAATTTTTCAATAATTGTAGATTTGTTCTCTGTGAATGCTTCTTATTCCTAATCAGAGACATGGAAAATGGAAACAAAGCCCCAACAGTCAGCAGGAACAGTTTAGTTTGTCCCTATGGGTGTGGTTTCTCCCTCAGAAATACTGTAGGAACACGACCCCATATATGCACCCACAGTAGATCATTGACTGAACGTACATAACGTGATAAAAAGGGTAACAAAAGCAACTACTTACCCCTCCTTTGTAAAACTCGAAACAAGACTTGAACTTGTCACAAACATTGACTGAATTTCTCTGTTCAAAAAGAAATGAAATATTGTATTTTTTGCCAGTCACCAAGTGATTACATTTACTTGATAACATGAGTGAGATAAATACTTCTCAGCCTCAATGTTGTGGTTTGTAAACTTCAGCCACTTCTTCAGTTGGGCCTCGTTCAGCCGTCCAGTTACCCCCGGCCCCCGGTTGGGAACCTGCGCAGACAACGTTCAGTTGAAACATGGTCTTGATGATATATATACATGTGAAATTTATTATTATATATATTTGATGGAAGTAGCTTATTCAGAGGCAGAACCAGTTTAATTTTTATTTATAACATTGAGGCAAGACATGACAGATGCTCGGTGCCTGTATGGTTCTGCATAAATTAAAAAAAAAAAAATGAATGGAACAAATTTGATATAATGAGGTCTATATGTTTGTTTAACTTGTCTCCTGTGTTTTAACTAATGAAAAACAACACTTCTACATATGGACTGTGTTATGAGTTTGTTTCCTGTTACCTGGACAGTTGATGCATAAGCAAAGTTTGTATTCCAACCAGCTGATATTTTCAAATCTGCAAAGAAACAAGTAAAACCTCACCTAAGACAACAGTTAAATGTCTTACACCACTGTACAACAGGCATGTTCCCAAGTTAGGATCTTTTCTTCGACTTGTTTTCTTCAAGCCAAAGGTATATATTCACTCCACAGCCAGCACACAGACTGTACGTACCTGTGGGTGCCCCTGCTCCATCTGTAGTCCAGGGAAGCTCCACCAGAGTGGGAGTCAGAATGTCATTTGTTTGACCAGTCCCAGTCTGATGTTGGTCCCCACTACCAAAAGCCCAGAGCTGCCCAGCGGAGCCCAGTACCAGGGTGTGACATCTGAGAGGCACAATGCAAATAAAGAATCAAATAAAAACTCAATGCAACAATGAAATGAAAATACATTATATGTGAAATCTCATTTAATATACATTAGTAATATTATATAATATTTCATAAAAAAAAGAGTGAAAATTTCTTTAACAGTTGGTGACAGTAGGTGACATATTATACTTTTTTCATGCAAGTTTACATGGTTCCTTAATGTGTAAATGACATTTTAGTATTGTGCTGTTTATTGGAAAAAAGAGGATAGAATACAGTGGGAGTCTAAACACACTGGTTTTACAACCCTCCTCAGAACGGCCTTTCCCTCCAAATCCTAATGAGCTACTGTGAGTTCCGCCTACATACATCCTTTGCTCCACTCACAGGCGGCCTTCGCACCATCCGTCTCTTTTGCAGAGTGAGAGGACGTGAGGATGCTTCGTGTAGGCGGATCCTTGCACAGGTAGCCCAACTGTTCCACAACAGTAAGGCGATGTGCAAAACGGACCATTGTGAGACACAATTACATGCTAGGACAGTTTAGGACATGGTTCTAAATTAAATTTGTTTTTTGGTTAAACTTTTGTTTTTGTTCACCTCATTGATTTCAACTATTTGAAGTAGGATGGCGAACATTCTTTTTTACCACCGCCGACCTCTCACCTCCCGCAGGATATCTGTGAAGCGGGTCTGCCGACACCTTCCACGAGTCTGGGTCTCAGTTCATTCGCTGTGGAATTGTGTCCGAGCTGTCCGTGGCAGCCCTCTCCAAAAGTGTAAACCTCACCGTTCTTAAAAAACAAACAAAAATAAAAATAAAGACAAGCCATTCTCTGAAAGGTGTGATGGCATGTGACTTGTGCTGTTAAGTAGCGCAGAAAGTCGTACCGTCGTTAACACGGCAGTGTGTGCCTCGCCGCAGCTTATGAACCGCACACCCAGAGGCCTGAGGGCCGGTACCACACAGACTTTGAACCTTCCTGTTTTAGATTGACAAGAAATGCAAAAGTGAATCTCAATGACACAAGCCTCTCGATTCATCTCCACCAAGCGAGTTGAAAGTCAGCGATACCGTTCTTGTCCACCTTGTTGAGCCCAAGCTGACCAGAGCTATTGGCCCCGCAGCAGTACACCAGGCCCGGGAGCGTCAGGAACATAGTGTGGTTCGCTCCAGCTGAGATCTGGCTTACGGCCACTCCGGTCAGAGCATAAACCAAGGCAGGCTTCGGATTTGACTGAACATCTTTCCCGAGGCCCAGCTGGCCGTGACTGTTCGATCCCCATGACAGCACATCACCTCCTGGAGGGGAAAGGTATTAGTATTCCCAAAACCACCACAATAACATCATGGATGTCACTATTATTATTATTTTAGACACCGACATGAAACAATCTACACACAAGTTGTGCTCACTTCAACATTCCACATTGTCAAAACTAAAGTTCCATGTAAGATGAGGACAAGAATGCAGGTCACACCTTTGGTCAGGGCCACAGAATGGGATTTTCCACAGGCCACCTGAATCACGGGCACTGGCAGGGGCATGGGCACCTCTCTGCATGTCAGCAAGATATTAACAGAGATGTTATCACAATCAAAAGACTGCTGTCATATATTGCACACAGCGAGATCTTGCCCGGGTCTGCAGCTCGTCTGCTCAGAAGATCTGCCCAACTGTTCGTTTTCTCCCCAGGAGAACACGTCTCCAGATGCGTTGACAGCCAGACTGTGGTGCTGACCACAAGCAATCTGCACGATGTGATCCAGCCCCGTCACAACACCTGGATTAGAAAAAGGACTCAAAACTTCAATTTCAGAAACATATATAGTATGTATACATTTTGACTGATTGATAGATTGATTGTAGTTTATTTCAAAATAGTCATCATGAAGGGTGGGAACAGGAGACACTGCTGGATCAAGGCAGAAATATGAAAGGATCCGACGTTTTGACGTTTTCATCAACCAGCACACCAAAAGCAACCAACTGTCGTTTACTTTCAGTTTTGTTTTTTTGTTTTTTGTTTTTTTTTATGTCAATAATCAGTCTGTCAGAAACAGCCTGTAAATACCAGCAAACACCTGGATTTCAAACCCAGCGGCTTAACTTTCGTCGCTTGGGCTGACGAGACTGAAACGAAACCGAAACTTTGCTCAGGTCTCCAGTCAGAATAACAAGAGACATGAGTTTCGTTCACAATAAACAGTAACATTCATGCGATTTTATTTTCCCTATCCATGTGCATACTTACAGAGGGTGTTGTAAAAATAATTTACCCCACTATTCATTAAAACCTAGTAAGTTAGTGATCCATTCTTTAGTTTAAAAACGTCATGATAGTCACCTGGTATTCTCCTATTCCTGGTTTTCTTCCGTCCGAGTTGTCCGTGTGAGTTGTTGCCGCAGGATAAAACGCATCCGTCCTCGGTGAGAAATAAAGTGTGTTGCTCCCCGCAGCTGATGTCGCTCAGGACCCGAGGGACAGTCCATAACCTGGGACCGGTCCGAGGACCGAACTGTCCACTGGAGCTGTCTCCCCAGCAGCACAACTGCATTCTTCAGGCTCTGGTCGACACCGACGCGTCCGCAGCAGCACAGCCTGTATTTATGGGCTCTGTTTGGTGCTCCATTCAAAGACCGTCGGAGTTTATACAATCACAGTCGAGTATCGGTTTTGCCATTACAGTATAGTCTTCTATGGCCTTTATTTTAAGAGAGCAGCAAATCCAAAGTCAGTTCCTCAACATCCCGAAACATTATCCCCTAAACACCTCATTGCCCCCCAAAACAAAAATAGATACTTTTACCACTAACTTTTGTTGGACATCTAATGGCTGATAGAAGACCACAACACAAGGGTGATGTGATGGAAAGAGCAAGATGGGTTTATTGAGTTTCTGTGAGTTTCAGTGAAGACAACCTTTTAATTAGTCTCTGTACAACCTTTTAATTAGTCCGTATTACTGAGTTAAAGAGGTGTACATTGAGGTGAGACACAGAGGAAAGACAGATTGATACTGCATACAGCCTACAGTTCTGCCTGCATGTTGTCCATGTACACACACCTACATTATGTATGATATGTATATGCTAATAATGCCAATTGAAGAAAATTAAAACATGAGGTTGCAGTCAGTTACGTTGTTTAACCTGCGTCCTGGTAACTGTCCTTTGAATAAGAAACCTCCTCAAATCCAGGAGAAGCATCTCCACATCAACTTGTGGGACCCTCATCGTGGAGATAGTCTTCTCGCCCTGCCGGAGGTAGCCGGACAGAACTCTGTCGTCACTGGAGAGCAGATCAGCAAGTTCAGCCTCAGTGAGTCCGGTCCTGGAGAGGGCGAAGTAGGCGGCAGCACGGTCGACCACAGCAGAACCGTGTTTCTGCTCCAGGCCATCCAGTAGGGCCGAAATGCATGAAGAGATGACTCTGTCGGATCAGAATCTGATGGTGGGATTAGAAAGAAAGGCTAGTGAGAACCGTGCTACAGTTTGTGGGTTCAAAGGTTCTGCTAGCTTCTGTGCAAAGAAAAAAATAATTCAAGCAAGTAAATATATTAAGTTCAGTTATTGCTTCAAAACCCTGAGTTGTAGAGTGGTAAACGGGAAACAACTAGAGCAGGGGTCTCAAATTCAGGGGGCCGCAAAATATCATTCTGTGGTCTGCAATTGGCCCACGGGCCTCGAGTTTGAGACCCCTGAACTAGAGGGATGATAGTGGGTCAAATTCAAGGCTGTGAATTCTGTTGTTCCTTACTTGTTGATGATTTAAACTGCTGCTGTACCGCTACTGTGCAATGCAATGCAAAAAAAAAAACTTTCTCTCAGACTTTTATTGTTAATGCCATCATTCTCACGTAATTTTATGGCTCAGATTTAGGGGTTCAGGTTTATTTTGGTGCTGGTATTTTTCTTGATTGATTCACTGATTTGAGTTCTTTTTTAACATGCTGGCCAGGGTATGGAAGCACTTTTTAATCCTTTGCAACAATTTTGCAAATGTGGTTCGGGTCCTACCAGAGTTCCACAGTGAAGCATGTGGGTGCAGGAGTCTAGCATAGAGAGTCAAACAACAGGAGGTGAGGGCCTGGTTCACCAGGGCCTGCCGCCCTGATGTCACCTTCCTCCCAGGACTGCTCAGGAGGGACGCCAGCATCTTCACACACTGCTTCCTGTTGGCCACGTACCTCAACTCCTTCCCACCGGGGTTGAGCGGACCGTTCTGAGGAGGCTGCGGGCCAAGGGTGTGCAGGATCTGTCTGCGGCTGGAGGCCACCAGAGAGAGGACTTTGACATTACAGGAAGAGGTGACGGCAAAATCCTGATGATGTGGGACCCAAAACCCACTGGATCAAATACCTGTACATCATCCCCGATTTCGGAGGCGTTGGCCTTTTCGATCAACCCCACGAGGTCATGATGAACCTTCTGATACAGCGATTCTGCGTAGACTTTCCTCCTGGCTGTCGTGTAACTGTGGCGATGGTCGCACTCCGTGATGTACACCAGGATCTGAGAAGAATTAATGAGAGCAGGGAGGAAGTTGTCACACAGCTGGGATAACAGTGGCTCATCGCCTGGTGCTGTACCGAGGTTCTGAAAGCACAAATTAATACGTGATAAATTAATTCAACATCTTAAAATCATTAAAGTATTGAATGCAAACAGGATGTATTTAATAGAATTCAACACCATACAAGTACATATATATATATATATGTACTTGTATGGTGTTGTACTTGTATGGTCAGACCTGATCAAAATCTTAACACCAGTTTAAAAAATTGCTAGAATTTACCTTTTGCACATTTGGATCTTAATGAGGTTTTAAGTAGAGGTACAATATGCAAAAGAAAGAAGGGGGAGTGTGACAAAAGCACTTTGAAAAAGTCATTTATTAAAATCAAGTAAACTGAAATAGGCTGTTTATCAGCTGATCAAAAGACCATTGCTCAAAAAATTACAAAAAAACCCTCCAAACCAGAACAAAAAGTTTTCTCAGTAGGACTCAGTCATGAGTAGCTCCACCGTTCTTGTTAATCACTTCAAAAATCTGTTTGGGCATGCTTGATGCGAGTGTTTCCAGGAAGCTTTTGGGAACGTTGCTCCAAGTGGTGAAGATGGCTTCACGAAGGACATCAACCGTCTGGAACTGATGGCCATTTTTATAAACTTCCCTTGCCATCCATCCCCAAATGTTCTCTATGGGATTTAAATCAGGGGAACGTGGGATGGTCCAAAAGTGACGTTATTCTCCCTGAAGAAGTCCTTGGTCAAGCGAGCATTGTGAACTGCAGCGTTGTCCTGTTGAAAAACCCAGCTGTTACCACACAGACGAGGGCCCTCAGTCATGAGGGATGCCCGCTGCAACATCTGCACGTAACCAGCCGCCGTTTGACGACCCTGCACCACCTGAAGCTCCAGTGTTCCATCCCAGATCTTGATGGACCCCCCTCCACTGTGCTGGGGAGAAAACATCTCAGGTGGGATCTCTTTGTCATGCCAGTAACGTTGGAAGCCATCTGGACTGTCAAGGTTACATTTTTCTTCATCAGAGAATAAAACTTTTTTCCACCTTTCAAAGTCCCATGTTTGATGCTCGCTGGCAAAGTCTGAACAGGCAGTTTTGTGACGTTGAAGGAGGCGAGGTCTTTATTTTTGTTTTTGAAACCCTTTTCCCCCGTCTGATGGTTATTGCACTGCAGTCGACACCAGTAAGGCCTTAATTTGGGTCAAGGACCGCCCTGTGTCTTGATGCACAGCCAATCAGATCCTCTGGCTCAATGCAGGTGTAATATTTCTGGGTCTACCACTTGACTTTGTTGTTCCATAATGCTCAGGATCTTTCAAAAACTTTCGAATGACCGTCTTACTGCATCCAAACTCAGCAGCAATGTTACATTATGAGAGGCCTTGCTTATGCAGCTCAACGATCCGACCACGTTCAAGAAGAGACAGCTTCTTAGCTTTAGCCATCAGGAGGGTATGAGCATGTGAATGTGGTTTTGTGTGAACATTGATGCCTGATTACTCTTGAATAAAAAAAACTGTAAGCCGGATTTGGACACAGTGGCTCCTGGCGTGGCTCCTATGCTCTTTTCACACTGCAGGTGGGATGGACTAAAGTAATCACATGGGTCTGGACTGTACGGTCATTTTAACTGGCCTCCCAGAAAACTGAGCTATTTAAACGCTTCAATGTGCATTTGTAAATCATCCAATGTCAATGTGAACAAAGTTAATGCTTCTGATGGTTTGATATTTCAGTGTTGTTCATTCAAAGTAAAAATTTGAACTCTGTAAATATTGCTTTTTATTAATGTGTCCATCAAGAGATTCAACAGTTTTGATAAATTGATTGATGACCTCGGAAATAAACTAAATGTCCATTCTTCTTCTATAGAACGTTACACTGAATTTAAAATGGATAAACGTCATCTTCGTGGACTGGAAGTGAGCAACACACCAAACATTTGCCTGACTCCAGCTGGTAGCACATGGCAGAAATAATTATTAGTGCTTTCTTAGCTTCAGCCCTAAAAGCTCTGTACATAAAAGTGAATTGATACCATATTTGATTATATTTGGTTCCAGTCAAGTACATTAAGAATTCAAAGGTTGTGTCAGGGATTCTGTGTATTAATGGAGCAAAACTATCTTCCTTCAGGAGGAAAATTAAAATTAAAAAAATTGTTTATACAGACAAAATAACCCAGTCATTAAATATTGTCGGCAGCGCCCCCTAGTGTCCATCCGCAGTGTCCTCTTTCCCAAACCCACTCCTGTTGTTAATGGCCTTAAGAAGCCTGGTGTGCATGATCTCCTTCAGTGGGACTTCATCATAGATGGGCAGTATCAAAAGAAAATAACAGGTGAAAGCTTCGGGAGGGCGAACTCTGTGGCGTCGGTCATGGGAGCCACGGTCATCTTAATGCTCTCCATACCATGGACGGGTACACGGTCACAGCCTGTGATAAACACTGGGGACACAATAAAAGGGGAAAACGATGTCAACAGCTTGATGTCTGAAAATGGCAGACGTACCTGCGTAAAAATAGTTCTAATTATTTAGGTGCACATAAAGATACATACACAGGAATTTCTTCTTTTCGTCTGCTGACAGTGCGTCAAACACCTCCCAGAAGGCCACGATGTTTGGATGATTGGTATCGTACACTCCTTGATAAACTGTGTTCTGATTAAAACACAAAATACAAGTGGAGAACTCAACAATTGGAGAGATAACCCTGTTTTGACTGTTGTCCCAAATTTCCCCTGAAATTGCTTCCGCATCTTCCATCCATCAAAAATCGTATTGTATTTGTACATGCATTTGTATATTTAATTGTAAATAAATTCAGGCAGTAATAGTTGAAAGGCATTCAAGTCTCTACCTATTTCAGTCTAATATAAAACTTTATTAATAACTAAATGAAGTACTGACATCTGCTACTTTATTTCTGCTCTGATAAGAATCAGTGCAAGCTGTGTTAAAATATTTAACCAAAAACAAGTTTGTACCCATTTCATGTCCTAAAATAGGTATCAATATTCTGTAATTCATCTGACTCACTGTTTTAATATTTTAATAGTTACCCTACCTTTTGTTTCAATATAAGATATGCACAATCAGAATTGTGTTTTATGTCTTTTATGTAGGTATATCATTACTTGAGTAGTAAATTATTTCCTTTAAAAGAATTTTTATGAACAATGCTATTAATGAAAATCCTGGTATAACAAGCACTAACACATTGAATCTGAATTAGATCCATGTCGACTGTTGATTTTTACAAAATCAGCTTATTTTTTACTTATTCTTATGAACAACACTAATGCGTATTTTGGCTATTGGGCATCTCTTAAAAATGAACAATTCAAAACCACACATTCCAGCATACCTGCTTGAACACGTCCCATTTGTAGTTTTCTTGGCCCACCATCATAAGCTGCAACTCCTCTGGCGTTAAAAGGTCCACCAAATTCATGTCACACACCTTGAAGAACCCCCTCTGAAACTGCTCGAACACTCTCTCCACTGATTTGTTGAAGACGTGGTTGATAAATGCTTCTACAAACTGTTTTCTATACAACAAAAAAAGGAAATAAAAAAAAGAATTGCAGCCATGTGACACAAGTATATACATCATCTGAACATGGTCCTACTCAAGGTTTATTCCTGTTAAAAGGGAGTGTATACCCCAAGCCCTTTGCCATTACAACGGTTATGAGTGCGCACAGCAATTCAGTGATGGAGTATATTTGGCACCTGTTTGATGCTGTGACACGTTTGCCAATTTCTTCTGGATCTAGCTCGACTGTTTCACCACCCCAAGTCTCCTGTAACAAGTAAGAACACCAGATTCTTCGAGTGAAACCGCAAACGAAATGTGTCAATTAAACTAAAAAAATTTGGTTAAAGTACTGTAAAAGTAGCCTCCATGCTTTCAACATCCTCGGGAGTGCAGTCCTCCAGGATGCATCGCAAAGACCTGAAGAAACAGTGGAAGCGTGCGTCAACGTTTGTACTTGAGAGCAGCTTTGGGAAAAAGGCCACCAAGCCAGAAAGGAATTGATTATTCTTTTGATTTCCTAAACGTACTCTCCCCGAACAGGATCAAACTCTTTTAGGTCGCCCAGGGACGGTTTGACTCGCAGCAGCTTCTTGAACAGAACCAGGGGGACAGGCAGGTGGACCACGTTTTTGTTGAACAGAGCCATTCCACACAGGACACCAAACAGGAAGTAAGTCTCTTCTCCAACTGTCGGCTGTGGAGCAAATCAGAATGAGAGTCGGAAGGTTTAGACGGCTACGCTCGCCGAGGCAGTAAAGGGTTAAAGAGGCTTATGTCCAACTGACTTACCTTAGGGGGAAACCAAGCCAGAGACTCGTTGTCATTGTACATCAACAGTTTTGTCGATTTGGGATCAATCAGTTCATCAAACACGTAAAGAAAGAAATCACTAATGTTGACGTTCATAAGCTTCCTGTTATCTACAAACTGCACCTATAGGAGACATAAATAAATTAAAAATATTAAAAAATAACAAAACAGCTACTGAGTATATTGAAAGGCCAACACCAGTGCATTCGCACACACACACACGCACTCACACGCACACACAAACCATTCACTCCAATTCAGAGCTTCCGGTCAGCCTAACAATGGAACATTCTCTCTTTTAGACAAGTGTATAAACCATGCATGTGTGCTCCCCAGCCCCGCAACAGAAAAGTCTACATATATTTATGAAATATTCTATAGTTGTTCTACTTCCACTAAAATCCCAGCTTTTATCTGGATTATACCTGGAATTTTTGGAACAAAATCAAGTGAAAATTCTCAAATCACAACATGGAAGGAGGGTATATTTCAAGTTATGTTATGTGTTGTTATACTTTTCTTTATTTCCATTATCCTAGTTCCTTTTTCCATTTGACTCTCTTAGCTCGTTGTAGGTAACAGGAATGTTTACCCGGAGAGCTTTGGTGAAGGCGCCGTGGTCAGCTGACTTCAGCTGTCTGAAGGTGTCCTCAACCAGATGATCTCGTCTCAGAGTCAACTGAAAGACCGGTGCCGGGGGGGAAGCAGTGTGCACCAACTGTAGATATGTTAAACGATGGTGCTCCTGTAATTACAAAAAATAATTAAGAGTTGCATACAGAAATATTGAACAGTGTCCATGTTTTGATTTTTATTTTTTTATTTTTGTCAAAATCCAGTGGTTTATTATTGGTAGTATGGAAGCATAATGCATTCACACAAAACCTTCATTCTTGTCGTTATTATTATTTTTATTCCCTATGTTTTATTAGTTTAGTTTTTGGTTAAAACAGTAATCACATTCATTCCTTTATGGAGAGGTCAATTTAATGGAAGCAAGCATGACCGGCTTGTTTAAATGAATCAAGTTTCGATAATGGATAATCATCAATAATTCCAAAAGAAAAACAAAGAAACCCTTTTATTCTCAGTGAACACAATACTCTTCCTTTTTGGTAGTAATATAATCTGTAGACAAGAGTGCCACGAATGTTAATAAAAGTGAATAAAAGAAGAAAGGAAGGAAATGCACTATACTTGTAAAATCTGAACTAATGAAAGACCAGCTCTCCCATTATACATAAACTTATAATAATAATATATTAGAATAAAACCAGTTTTACCTTCATGATCGATGCAAAACATTGAAAGAGTGCAACCTTGTATTCCAGAGTCATCAGGAATGAGTAGTGGCAGAAAACTGCAGGGTTGTCGATATGATCCTTGAGAAAAGTAAACACACACACACACACACATATAAACACACATATAGACACATATTATATATGTGTGTGTGTGTGTGTGTGTGTGTGTGCATTTGTATATATACGTATATATTTGGGGGGGGGGTTAATCCATGGGATGTGATAAAGAGCTCAGAATATAATATATAATAGAAAGCATCATGCTGAATACTTTTACCTCTATATGAGGAAGTATCTTCCAATGTTGAAGATCTTGCCCTGGATTTACAGTGATTACAGTGATTTCCTCTACATAAAATATGCTCAGAGGGAGCTTGTATGACTTTCCATCTTTGTTTGCCTGTGAAAGATATATAAACAGGGAGAAAAAGAAAGATTAACCACTTACAAAAGGATTGAAAAAGTAAAATACCTTACTTCAATTTCAGGAATGGAAATGTAAACACTATGTCACCCTCCATACCAAAAAAACAATGCACTAGAATTAAAAATAAAGTTCATAGAAAGCAATTAAGGATTAAGGAATGTGATGTGACTATGTTCATTTCATATTTAGTTTATTTCTAATGTTACAATATTGGTTAAATAACACAACTAAAACTGTTCAATTCGCATTACGTCATTCTGAGCTCATACTGCATTTTGTGTGTGTGTGTGTGTGTGTGTGTGTGTGTGTGTGTTGGGGGGGTTTGGCTAGAATACAGTTCAAGTTGATAAGTGTTGGGTTGGAGGGTTCTGTCGAAGGGAAGCTGCAGAGTTCTGGAAATAATGACCCTTTCCTGGAAAACTCAAGGCCAGAAGCTTGGTAAATGATGATCAAAGTCTGAGGTGAAGGAATACAGATTTGGCCGTGTATTTTACATGAAACTAGAAGTTGGGTTTCTTAAAGAACCTTAACAGTTTTTGCATAGGTCAATTTAATTTATCACTGCCTAAAACAGATAAACCTCAGTAGTGCAAAACATCCACACAAACTAGAAAATGTGATAACTGCAAGAGACATGTAATGCTGACTTTGTACAGGAGCTTCAGGGTCTGCAGCAGGTACTTCACTCCAGAGTTGAACTCATCTTTGAGATGGTGTCTTAACATGAAGCCCAGAGCATTTTTGAACACCAAGATGTGCTTCAGCAGCATGGAGGGGGTCAGAGAGGACCACCAGGATTCTGTGGGAACACAAAAGCATGTAGCATCTTTACACAGTATCAAGAAAGATAGATGGTAAGGTTACACAGTAAAATGAGCATTTTAGTTTTATTCTGCAAACTACTGACATTACTCCCAAATTCCAAATACAAAAATCTATTTAAAAAAAAACAGATGTGGGGGTGCATACAATGGGTGGTGGATGGATGGAGAGATATGTACTTTATGTACTTGGATTTGAATAAAAACTATATATAACTGTCTCCTACTGCTACCCAATCTTCAAATTCCTTGGCCTGCACCTGGGACTTGAACCCAAGACCCTCTGATTCCCAGATGGGCCACATTCAACACATCATCTCAACTTCTACTCTCAATCATATTGTTGTCAAGAAAAAAGAATTGATTACCCAGTGTCTTCAGACACCTTTTATTCAGATCTGAGATGACCAACGCCAGTCCCAAGACATGGTTGACGATGGTTTTTTCCTCTTGGAGGAGCGGACACATCAGCAGAATCAGAATGACCTCTGGTGATATCAGATCAGATCTCGAATACACTAGTATCTCAAACAGATAGTAAAGGTTCACCTGCAATGAAAGGGATTTGGGAGTTTGTAAATGAATATACCTAGTTTGACTGACTGCTATGTCTTAGCCTTATTTAGATGGTGATATGACATAAATATGATTATAAACGTATACGGCGTAACTGATTTTTTAATCCAGGATATTTCCAAGAGCTGATCAAAAGCTTTGCAGGCTGCCGCAAGGTCCACAGTCAAGTCACCAGCACCAAAAGGTCCACTGAAACCAAAACAGCAAAGTGACTGAGACAAGAATTCTGTTTTCCTCCGTGTTGTAAAATAATTTTTCAATAATTGTAGATTTGTTCTCTGTGAATGCTTCTTATTCCTAATCAGAGACATGGAAAACGGAAACAAAGCCCCAACAGTCAGCAGGAACAGTTTAGTTTGTCCCTATGGGTGTGGTGTCTCCCTCAGAAATACTGTAGGAACACGACCCCATATATGCACCCACAGTAGATCATTGACTGAACGTACATAACGTGATAAAAAGGGTAACAAAAGCAACTACTTACCCCTCCTTTGTAAAACTCGAAACAAGACTTGAACTTGTCACAAACATTGACTGAATTTCTCTGTTCAAAAAGAAATGAAATATTGTATTTTTTGCCAGTCACCAAGTGATTACATTTACTTGATAACATGAGTGAGATGAATACTTCTCAGCCTCAATGTTGTGGTTTGTAAACTTCAGCCACTTCTTCAGTTGGGCCTCGTTCAGCCGTCCAGTTACCCCCGGCCCCCGGTTGGGAACCTGCGCAGACAACGTTCAGTTGAAACATGGTCTTGATGATATATATACATGTGAAATTTATTATTATATATATTTGATGGAAGTAGCTTATTCAGAGGCAGAACCAGTTTAATTTTTATTTATAACATTGAGGCAAGACATGACAGATGCTCGGTGCCTGTATGGTTCTGCATAAATTAAAAAAAAAAAATGAATGGAACAAATTTGATATAATGAGGTCTATATGTTTGTTTAACTTGTCTCCTGTGTTTTAACTAATGAACAACAACACTTCTACATATGGACTGTGTTATGAGTTTGTTTCCTGTTACCTGGACAGTTGATGCATAAGCAAAGTTTGTATTCCAACCAGCTGATATTTTCAAATCTGCAAAGAAACAAGTAAAACCTCACCTAAAACAACAGTTAAATGTCTTACACCACTGTACAACAGGCATGTTCCCAAGTTAGGATCTTTTCTTCGACTTGTTTTCTTCAAGCCAAAGGTATATATTCACTCCAGAGACAGCACACAGACTGTACGTACCTGTAGGTGCCCCTGCTCCATCTGTAGTCCACGGAAGCTCCACCAGAGTGGGAGTCAGAATGTCATTTGTTTGACCAGTCCCAGTCTGATGTTTGTCCCCGCTACCAAAAGCCCAGAGCTGCCCAGCGGAGCCCAGTACCAGGGTGTGACATCTGAGAGGCACAATGCAAATAAAGAATCAAATAAAAACTCAATGCAACAATGAAATGAAAATACATTATATATGGAATCTCATTTAATATACATTAGTAATATTATATAATATTTCAAAAAAAAAGTGAACATTTCTGAAAAAATTGCTTTTAAGGTGACATATTATGCTTGTTTTGTGCAAGTTTACATGGTTCCTTAATGTGTAAATGACATTTTGTTATTTTTGGGGGAAAAATAGAATATAGTGGGAGTCTAAACACACCAGTTTTACAACCTCAGAACGGCCTTTCCCTCCAAATCCTAATGAGCTACTGTGAGCTCCGCCTACATACATCCTTTGCTCCACTCACAGGCGGCCTTCGCACCTTCTGTCTCTTTTGCTGAGGACGTGAGGACGGCCTCGTGTAGGCGGATCCTTGCACAGGTAGCCCAACTGTTCCATAATAGTCGGGCGATGTGCAAAACGGACCATTTTGAGACACACTTACAGGTTAGGATTGTTTACTTGACATTGAATTATTTGTTAAAACTGATATTCCCAAAGCGAAGAGGCACTCCAGGTACGCAAATATATGAAAGGAAGAACTGAAAAAGTGAGTTTTGCATTTGTCCCCTTTAATGGTTCTAAATTAAATTTGGTTTTTGGTTCAATTTTGGGGGTGGCACGGTGGTGTGGTGGTAAGCACTGTCGCCTCACAGCAAGAAGGCCCTGGGTTCGAATTGGGATGGAGGCTGGGGACTTTCTGTGTGGAGTTTGCATGTTCTCCCTGTGCCTGTGTGGGTTCTCTCCGGGTACTCCTGCTTCCTCCCACAGTCCAAAGTCATGCGTGATTGGGGTTAGGCTAATTGAAAACTCGAAATTGCCCGTAGGTGTGAGTGTGAGAGTGAATGGTTGTTTGTCTCTGTGTTGGCCCTGCGATTGGCTGGCGACCAATCCAGGGTGTACCCTGCCTTCGCCCATTGCTCTGGGATAGGCTCCAGTCCCCCCGCGACCCTCAATGGAGGAACAAGCGGTAGAAGATGGATGGATGGGTTCAATTTTGGTTTTTGCTCATGAAAGTTCACCTCATCGACTTCAACTATTTGAAGTAGGATGGTGAACATTCTTTCTCTCCACAGTCCGTTTACCACCACCGACCTCTCACCTCCCGCAGGATATTTGTGAAGAGGGTCTGCCGACACCTTCCACGAGTCTGGGTCTCAGTTCATTCGCTGTGGAATTGTGTCCGAGCTGTCCGTGGCAGCCCTCTCCGAAAGTGTAAACCTCACCATTCTGAAAAAACAAACAAAAATAAAAATAAAAAGAGAAGCCATTCTCTGAAAGGCGTGATGGCATGTGACTTGTGCCGTTAAGTAGTGCAGAAAGTCGTACCGTCGTTAGCACGGCAGTGTGTGCCTCGCCGCAGCTTATGAACTGCACACCCAGAGGCCTGAGGGCCGGTACCACACAGACTTTGAACCTTCCTGTTTTAGATTGACAAGAAATGCAAAAGTGAATCTCAATGACACAAACCTCTCGATTCGCATCTCCACCAAGCGAGTTGAAAGTCAGCGATACCGTTCTCGTCCACCCTGTTGAGCCCAAGCTGACCAGAGCTATTGGCCCCGCAGCAGTACACCAGGCCCGGGAGCGTCAGGAACATAGTGTGGTTCGCTCCAGCTGAGATCTGGCTTACGGCCACTCCGGTCAGAGCATAAACCAAGGCAGGCTTCGGATTTGACTGAACATCTTTCCCGAGGCCCAGCTGGCCGTGACTGTTCGATCCCCATGACAGCACATCACCTCCTGGAGGGGAAAGGTATTAGTATTCCCAAAACCACCACAATAACATCATGGATGTCACTATTATTATTATTTTAGACACCGACATGAAACAATCTACACACAAGTTGTGCTCACTTCAACATTCCACATTGTCAAAACTAAAGTTCCACGTAAGATGAGGACAAGAATGCAGGTCACACCTTTGGTCAGGGCCACAGAATGGGATTTTCCACAGGCCACCTGAATCACGGGCACTGGCAGGGGTATGGGCACCTCTCTGCATGTCAGCAAGATATTAACAGAGATGTTATCACAATCAAAAGACTGCTGTCATATATTGCACACAGCGAGATCTTGCCTGGGTCTGCAGCTCGTCTGCTCAGAAGATCTGCCCAACTGTTCGTTTTCTCCCCAGGAGAACACGTCTCCAGATGCGTTGACAGCCAGACTGTGGTGCTGACCACAAGCAATCTGCACGATGTGATCCAGCCCCGTCACAACATCTGGATTAGAAAAAGGACTCAAAACTTCAATTTCAGAAACATATATAGTATGTATACATTTTGACTGATTGATAGATTGATTGTAGTTTATTTCAAAATAGTCATCATGAAGGGTGGGAACAGGAGACACTGCTGGATCAAGGCAGAAATATGAAAGCATCCGACGTTTTGACGTTTTCATCAACCAGCACAAGGCGTTCACACCAAAAGCGACCAGCTGTCGTTCACTTTCATTGTCTCGTTTTTTGTTTTTTTTAATGTCAATAATCAGTCAGTCACAAACAGCCTGAAAATACCAACAAACACCTGGATTTCAAACCCAGCGGCTTTCAGCCGCTCTGCCCCTAAACTTTGGAACTCTCTCCTACCAGACATACGTAACATCGCTTCTCTACCCCAGTTCAAATCCAGTCTCAAAACCCACCTGTTCAAATCTGCCTTCTCCCTTTGATTTTATTGTTGCTTTTTAATTGCTGTTTTTATTTATTTTTAGTGTGTTATTTATTCTTCGTTGTAAAGTGACCGTGGGTGTTCTGAAAGGCGCTGTTAAATAAAATGTATTATTATTATTATTATTATTATTATTATTATTATTATTATTATTATTATAACTTTCGTCGCTTGGGCTGACGAGACTGAAACGAAACCGAAACTTTGCTCAGGTCTCCAGTCAGAATAACAAGAGACATGAGTTTCGTTCACGATAAACAGTAACATTCATGCGATTTTATTTTCCCTATCTATGTGCATACTTACAGAGGGTGTTATAAAAATAATTTACCCCACTTTTCATTAAAACCTGGTAAGTTAGTGATCCATTCTTTAGTTTAAAAACGTCATGATAGTCACCTGGTATTCTCCTATTCTTGGTTTTCTTCCGTCCGAGTTGTCCGTGTGAGTTGTTGCCGCAGGATAAAACGCATCCGTCCTCGGTGAGAAATAAAGTGTGTTGCTCCCCGCAGCTGATGTCGCTCAGGACCCGAGGGACAGTCCACGACACGGGACCGGTCCGAGGACCGAACTGTCCACTGGAGCTGTCTCCCCAGCAGCACAACTGCATTCTTCAGGCTCTGGTCGACACCGACGCGTCCGCAGCAGCACAGCCTGTATTTATGGGCTGTGTTTGGTGCTCCATTCAAAGACCGTCGGAGTTTATACAATCACAGTCGAGTATCGGTTTTGCCATTACAGTATAGTCTTCTATGGCCTTTATTTTAAGAGAGCAACAAATCCAAAGTCAGTTCCTCAACATCCCGAAACATTATCCCCTAAACACCTCATTGCCCCCCAAAACAAAAATAGATACTTTTACCACTAACTTTTGTTGGACATCTAATGGCTGATAGAAGACCATAACACAAGGGTGATGTGATGGAAAGAGCAAGATGGGTTTATTGAGTTTCTGTGAGTTTCAGTGAAAACAACCTTTTAATTAGTCTCTGTACAACCTTTTAATTAGTCCGTATTACTGAGTTAAAGAGGTGTACATTGAGGTGAGACACAGAGGAAAGACAGATTGATACTGCATACAGCCTACAGTTTTGCCGGCATGTTGTCCATGTACACACACCTACATAATGCATCTTATGAAAAATGCTAATTGAGGAAAATTAAAAGACGAGGTTGCAGTCAGTTTCGTTGTTTATTGCTGTTAAACAACTTAAATTTTTTCTTAGATTCACATGCATTTGCAATTTTTTTTGTTATATTATTGCTATTGTGTCTATTGTACATCTCATGTTTTCTCCACATCTCTATGTTTTTATGTTTTAATGACAGTAATTCTTATAAAAAATAACCTACATACATACATACATACATACATACATACATACATACATACATAAAATACATCCTTAATGAGTGATTTCAAATAAAGAAGTGAAGATGACCATTAAATTTCAAGCAGCATGACATGGCATGTTCTTATCTGGCATTTGTTTATCAGTCAGTTTCATGTTACACAGAAATGAAACTGAAAAAGGAATCTTAAGGGGCCATGGACAAATGAAATTAAACAAAACTAAAGGTGCCCCAGTTTAGAGACGGGACAACACACAATGTTTATCAGTATACAATAAATGCAAAAAACTCAGTTCACCTGCAAGTGAACATTCTGAGTTCAAACAGTCCTGCTGATTCATCTTAAAGCCATTTGACATTGGGCGTTGAGAGCGGTAACCATCTGTCCAAGGGCCCTTTCTTCTCTCTTTTCTCCTCTGAAACCTCCCCACTGACCGTTGCATCTGAAATACAATAAACGCCAACAGATCCTTCCTCAAAGCCCACAAACACACGGTGGCGCTCACACACGTGCAGGGTCAGTGGCCTTTTAGGCAGGCGCACGCTTCCCATTCTTTTACCGTCTGCGAGTCGGACAACTGCGAGGAGCGGCTTTGCGTGTAGTGAACAGGTTTTTCCCTGCGTGGTTGGGGTTGAGATATAAGTTATGTAGGATCCTGCTTTGTCTAAACTAGCTTGAATGACGGGACCTTCAGTTTTGAACGAGCAGATTATTACCTGGGATAGATCTAAGATGGCAATAGTTTCATTCTTGGTAGACAGCAGTGCGTAGCTTCCGTCAGAGGACATCTGGAAGTCCCGCGGCCCGCAGCGAAGCGCACGAGGCAGCTGGAAGTGTCTGCAGACCGTCTCCTCCGCGACGTTCCACGTGTACAGCGCCCCCGACGCACCCATCACCACCACCACGTCGGGGTGCTCGGAGAGCGCGTGGAAGGCGACGACGAGCTCGCCGCCCGCCACACGGGAGAAGCGTTTGCTGATCAGACCCGACCACAGACTGGCGGCTAACAGGTCTCCGCAATGCCGGCCAATGAGGAAGGTGCTCTCGGGGGACACCTGAGCGTCCGACAGGCTCAGGCTCACGCTGCACACGATGCTCCCCCGCGTTAGTTTCCACACCTGAGACAGATGTTGTTCAGAAAGGCTGACTCCGAAGTTCCCGTTTGGGGTGATGAGGACGTCCGTCGCCCTACTGCCGCCCACGCGGACGACATTCTGCCCCGTTTCCGTCTCCCAGACGTAAACGTCGCCCGCTGCGAGCGTCACGAGGTGGAGGCCGTCTGGGGAAAGCCGCAGTTTGGCCACGGGTCCTTGGTGCACGACGTGAGCGTGCGGAAGCCCGGTCTCAACCTGCCACCTCCACACCGTCGGCGACCCGTCGGCGGTGTAGAAGCACCTGCCCGAAGGCTCAGCTGCTACCGCTGTCACGGCGCGCCCCATTTTCGGAGCGGCACCCGCGGCATCTACGGACGCGGAGTCCCACGCTGTCATGCAAGCGTCGGGGTCGACGCAGATGAAGTCCGAGGCGGTTTTCAGGAGTGTGTGCGGCCGCTTGTCGAGGCTTAAAGAGAGGACGCACTCTCCCCCGTTGACTCCCCACGCCAAGATGAAGGGGCAGGCCTCGACCAAAGCCAGAATAAGACTACCGTTCTGGGAGAGCACGGCGTGAGCGAAGAGCTTTTGCTGTGGTGCCGAGAACTGGTCCCTCAGCTCCCAGTTACACGTATCCCATAATGAAACCCGACGGGACTGGCACACTAATAACGTGTGGGTGTCATCTGAGCAATCTGTGTTGAGGACTTCTTCAAATTCTTCCCCAGAGGAGCCTTCCTTGATCAATCTTGGCGGACCGGATTGGGCTGCTTCTCCCCATACGGCTATATTCCCCGCCTTGTCGCCACATGCTATTTCCAGCTTCTCTTTCGCGAGGCTCATCCACGAAATAGCTTCGCAATTCGAGCTCAACCAAGTGGCCATGAGGCTGCCCGTGCCAGTGTCAAACAGGGAGAGGATGCCTTCCTCTTGCCCACAGTACAAACGAGAGCCATCAGAGGAGCAAACGGAGCAGGTCACAGCGTTCCGACACTGGAAATGCGTCGCGGTCCCGTCAGAGATGTCGAACATATTCACCGAGCTCTCGTTTTTCCGCCAGGTAAAGAGTTTTCTCTGGCACGAAATGAACCCCTCAATTTTGGTTGGGGCTGGATTTGGTTCCTTAAGTGGTACAAATGTCTCTGGTCCCTTCGCGTCCCAGAACAAAAGCCTGTTGCACAAAGTGGAAAGGAGAATGAACCCTGCACTACTTTTTACTCCAGTAAACCGGAGCTCCCGTTCCTCAGAGGTCAGGGAGAGTCTGGCTACGTCGCAGCCAGGGCCTAACCAGAACCAGGCCGTGCCATCATCCATGACCTGCGCCACGGTACCGCAATCCGTCGCAGCGACTTCTGCGACGGAAACATTCACATCGCCGGTGATGAACTCCAAACATCGGACAGACGGAACAGAGGAAGGAGCGGGGCAAAGCGCGACCCCAACGCTGCTTCCGCTTTCCCTCCTTTGCACCCGGATGTCGCTGACGTACGCCTTGAGAGCAGGGAAGACCTCCAGATAAGGGAGGAGGTGCGTCTCCATCACTGTGGGCAGCTGAAGGGGGGAACTCTTCAGAAAGCAAGCGCAGGACTTGAATATGCTCACGAGGAATGCTCTTTCTCTCGGACGGGAGTGGGCTGGCCCCTCTTCAGACTCCAACAAGGCCACCAGATCTCCCAGGAGTCCGGCTTGAATCACAGCCTGGTGAAACCTAAAAGACATGAAGACCTCCCGCTCCATCGCCTCCCAATTTTCACTTTCTCGTAAGTGATGTGGAAATTCCAAGACCCTCCTTGTGTTCGCCCGACTGTGCTCTTTGGAACAATTGGGGAAGTGAAGTGGTTGACTGGACGGCTGCCTGTCTATGGAGATGCTTATTTGCATGTCTTCATCCTTTGGTGAAGATCTCTGGCTGATGAGGAGGGGTTTAGCTTTTCCACAAGACCATCGGCTGCTGAAATAGTCTGCCATTGCGGAACGGATCTCGTTTCTTGCCTCTAGAGTGAACAAATACCTCTTGGTTATTACCAGCTTGAAGTGCCGACTGGCCCAGGACAAAACCTGCGTCCCGGTAACTGTCCTTCGAATAAGAAACCTCCTCAAATCCAGGAGAAGCATCTCCACATCAACCTGTGGGACCCTCATCATGGACGGAACCTTCTCGCCCTGCCGGAGGTAGCTGGACAGAACTCTGTCGTCACTGGAGAGCAGATCAGCAAGTTCAGCCTCAGTGAGTCCGGTCCTGGAGAGGGCGAGGTAGGCGGCAGCACGGTCGACCACAGCAGAACCGTGTTTCTGCTCCAGGCCATCCAGTAGGGCCGAAATGGATGAATGGACCCCATTGGGAAGAGACGACTCTGTCACATCGGAATCTGATGGCGGGATTAGAAAGAGGGCTAGTGAGAACTGTAATTATTCTAGCTTCTGTGCAAAGAAAAAAATCATTCAAGCAAGTAAATATATTAAGTTCAGTTATTGCTTCAAAACCCTGAGTTGTAGAGTGGTAAACAGGAAACAACTAGAGCAGGGGTCTCAAACTCAACTTACTTGGGGGCCGCTGAAAGTAGAGACTGGGTGAGGCGGCCACACAAAGTATTTCACAAAAGACATTTTCAAGTATTTTATAAACAAAGTTCAACTTTAGCGATCATCTCAGTCACCACATAGCGAGCTTTGTCAGCCGCTTCACTCTCTTTGTTTGTTCTCTTGAAAAAATCTTGGACGGTGGCCCACGAGTGTCAAAAATATTAACGCACAGATGGATGTGGGAAAAAAAAAACTCACGGGCCACACTAACACCAAGCTTTGATTTCAAACAGGGGGCCGCAAAATATAATTCCGCGGGCCCATTGCAGCCCGCGGGCCACGAGTTTGAGACCCCTGAACTAGAGGGATGATAGTGGGTCAAATTCAAGGCTGTGAATTCTGTTGTTCCTTACTTGTTGATGATTTAAACTGTTGCTATACCGTGCAATGCAAAAAAAAAAAAATCTTTCTCTCATACTTTTATTGTTAATGCCATCATTCTCACTTAATTTTCTGGCTCAGGTTTATTTTGGTGCTGGTATTTTTCTTGATTGATTTACTGATTTGAGTTCTTTTTTAACATGCTGGCCAGGGTATGGAAGCACTTTTTACTTTGTGACAATTTTGCAAATGTGGTTCGGGTCCTACCAGAGTTCCACAGTGAAGCATGTGGGTGCAGGAGTCTAGCGTAGAGAGTCAAACAACAGGAGGTGAGGGCCTGGTTCACCAGGGCCTGCTGCCCTGATGTCACCTTCCTCCCAGAACTGCTCAGGAGGGACGCCAGCATCTTCACACACTGCTTCCTGTCGGCCGTGCCCAGTGGTACAGACACGTACCTCGACTCCTTCCCACCGGGGTTGAGCGGGCCGAGGGTTTGCAGGATCTGTCTGCGGCTGGAGGCGACCGAGAGGATGACTTTGACATTAGGAGGAAGTGGAGACGGCAAAGTCCTGATGACGCGAGACCCAAAGTGGTTCTTGGCGTGATCCAGGCCATCAAGGATCAGAAACAGAGGCCGTTTTTCAGACGGCATGACAGAGAGGATGGCGGAAAACTGCTTTTCAAGCTCAGTGATGCCAAACGATATTAAATCTGCATTTTGCTGACAGTCAGAAGTCGCCTCTGTGTGAGAGAGCTCGCGGTGAAGATCAGGATTAGAAGTAACGCTAAACGCGCCATCTTCATCTCTAGACTCTATGCGGCTACGACCTGCTCGATTGTCAAAGTTTCGCTTTAAGAAAGATGCATTTTGTTGATATCTGCGGCGAATCCGATGACAAAGGCTCAACAAGAGCTGTTTTGGTGAAAGGCTGGTGGACAGTTGGCAAAAATAAGTGAGCACCACAGGATCGCTGTCTGGTAGCCAAGACTTGATCTGTGGACGGAAAGAGACACGTTGGAGCATTTAAAACCGCAAATGTTATTTAATCGCATTCTTTCATTTGGCCTCACTCACACGTTAAGACTCAGTTACTGAGACAATTCATATTAACATTGCCTAGAAGGTGGCAGCGAAGCGTTCCGGAATATAAGCAAAGCTCACTCCTATTATACGTTAGATAAATGACATATCAGTTTAATAAGAGTTCACAAACCTGTTGAGCACAGTGCGCCAGCAGAACCGCTTTTCCTGTGCACGGACCTCCTGTCACCACTAGTGGGCGCTGATGTTCGCTTTGCTCGACATAGTGTCTGACCTGAAATACATTTTAAAAACAATCTTCTTATGCTCATTAACATGAAATATTACAGTTTAAACCCGAGTATTTTTTTTTTCCTGATTTCGCAGTAAGTCATTATATTATAACAACAATGAATTTATTCAGGAATTAACTTTACACAGCTAAACACAGGATTCTTTTCAAAGCACCGACCTTCTCCTCTTCTGGGCGAACAACGTCATAAAACCGCGAGAGGATTCCACAAGCGTCTTCTAGCTCAGCATCTTCTCTGGCCACTGGATCAAATACCTGCACATCACCCCCGGTTTCGGAGGCGTTGGCCTTTTCGATCAACCCCGCGAGGTCACTATGAACCTGATGGCACAGCGATTCCGCGTAGACTTTCCTCCTGGCTGTCGTGTAACCGTGGCGAGGGTCGCACTCCGTGGTGGTGGTGTAGACCAGGATCTGAGAGGAACTAATGAGAGCGGGGAGGAAGCTGTCACACAGCTGGGATAACAGTGGCTCATCGCCTGGTGCTGTACCGAGGTTCTGAAAGCACAAATTAATACGTGATAAATTAATTCAACATCTTAAAATCATTAAATTATAAGATTGATGCATGCAAACAGGATGTATTTAATAGAACTCAAAACCATACAAGTGTGTATATCAGATGATTTTTTTTAGCATTATGAACACGCTACTGAAACTTATTTACATTTAAGTAGCTTTCCATTTATAAGTGGGAAAATAATGTCTTACCTCCGCTGGTGCTGTAGTTTCTGGGTTTGCTGGCCTTTTGTGCTTCCGCCCCTTTGCGTTGATGACGTTGTGGATGTAGACCACGCAGCGTCTGCCGGTGTCACTTCCGCGACAGCGTTCCAGGGCGTGTCGCAGATCCGCGTCCACGGCTGCAAAGAGCCGCAAGACCTCACAGCTCCTCTTAAAACAAGCAACAAAAAAAAAAAAAAAACCTCGTCGCCGCAGTCGCTGACCCTCCCACCTGATCTGTAGTAGCGCGTCGCCCTCTGCGGTGTCATGAGGCCTCTGTCGGCGCACAGACTCGCCGTAGTCTGGAACACCTTCAGCAGCTCGTCTTCTTTGACCTTCCCCTTGACCTCCTCCTCCCTCTCCGGCTGTACAAATTTAAGACAGATTCACTGCCTGAAATGTGAAATCGAGACTTTTGCAATTGAAAAAGCACAAAGAAAGCATCAGATTGGAGTGCTCAAACTCCTGTTCTCGTAAACTGACTTCAAAAATTGTTGCTGCAGTTAAAAAGGCAAGAGGCATGAACCTGGGAAGCAGCAGCGCGTCTGGACGTAAGACAGTAGGAGGCGGGGATGGAGTTTTCATCCCTCTGGTACGCTCTTTCCAGCTCCTGGGTGTTGATGCCGGCCTTTTGGCCCTCATGCAGCAGCAGCTGGTACTCGGACACTTCCACCCGGGTGGGCAGACTGGCCGCTCCATACTGGTGTCCCACTAGAGCCTGCACCGCCACCGTGTGGCCACATGGAGGACAGCAGCTCAGGGGCCAAAGGTCTTTTACAGATCAGTGCACATTTGTGAGGGAGCATTGAGAGGCAACTGGACTGATTTGTTAATTAAAAAAAAAAAAAAAAGAAAGAAAATCTTATCAGCTACAACCGTTACCATGGCAATGTGTCATTTAAAACCATTACATGTACTATTCATGTATTTGTGAATGAAAAGGTCAAAGGGTTAACATCATCATGGGCTGCTCAAAGAACACCTTTCAGAAAGCAATTGATAGAAGAGAAAATGTATCACGCTTAGATTAACTCCTCCATCTATACCAACACACAAAAAAGGGGGGCAGCCCTCTTTTTAACCCTTCACCAGCCCCTCAGATCTGCCACTGGTGACCTCTACGCGCCATAAACTTCCCTCGAAGGAACTTGAACCGCGTGTCCTCGACCAAAAGAGAATCAGAGAGGCTGACTTGTTCCTTACCTGCTCGTGAATTTTCAAATCCTCATCAATTTTAATGTCATATGAAAGGTTGTGCCTAAGCACGAGGGGTAATTACTTAATTGATCCCTGTGAGGAGCAGTCGTTTATCGTGATGATTAATTTACCAGTAAGAAAGGCCCTGCGGAGCTCTCTCTGCACTCATTTATCAGCCGCCGTCTGGTGTCTTCATCCGGCCAGCGGCTGGGATCGCTGGATTCAAAAGGGTCTATCACCTACAAACACACACAGGTTAATGGGTTTGATAATCCGCTGAAGAGTAGCGACTAACGATCCGTTTATGAAAAACACACAGTGAGCCGCGGGAACAATCGAGCAGGTGGCACGTGGAGGACATCTGATCCCTCTTTTTTAATCTTTGGCGAAGCCCTGCTGGAGTTCCAGCTGCTCGCCGCGGCCGCGTTTATCGGTCAAACGTGATTAGCCGGAGCTGCGGCGGCGAAAGGCCTCGAGGGAAAAAGCGCGGGGCCAAAGGGGGGGGGTTTGACCTGGTTGGTGGTGATTCAAAGACGAGTCGGCTTTCGTTTTCGGATGAGGTTAGCTGACGTCGGATCAGTTCCAAAGGCGACCATTCCCTTTGACCACCCCCGACCCCCTTCCGCTTTACTCCTTGAACGCCGCAGCCGAGCTGCTCGGGGTTCGATGGCACAAGGACGGCTTCGAATCTACGCGAGACCTGTCAGCGCGGGGCTGCAGAAAGAAATAAATGAAGGTTTATTGTGAAAGGTCGGGCCATATGACCTCTAACAGGCCCATGGACCCCCCCAAAAAAAAAAAAAAAGTTTGTTTCGGTTCTCGACCAACGGGAAACAACTCTGTCGGGACTTTTCCGTCTCCAGCAGCATCGGTGGTCAACAGAAACATTGTTGCCTACATATTCTCCAGGCGTCGGACGGTTCTCACCCTGACGTCCAGCCCCAGCGTGTGTCGACAGCGCTCTCCGAGTCTGGGAAACACGCTCTCCCTGAGAGCTCGGCGCTCCGACGCGCTGTCTGCGGAAAACGAGCACCGAAACCTGCGTGAAGAAGCGAGAGATCTCCTGCGGGCGGAGCGGCGGCGGGCCTCTCGCCGCACTCACCCTCGGGGTCGGAGCACAGGTAGATCTTCACGCACGAGGACCCGGGGGCGCGCTTCGCTCGGGAGTGCATGGCAAATGGGAACGGGCCGGGCTGCAACTTCGGTGTCGCTCCTCCTCGGGAAATTCTGTTCCTGTGTGTTTAAAGCCGGGAACACACCCACTTCTGGTGACGAAGCGTCTGCGCGGCCCACACACACACACACACACGCGCGCGTGTGCGCGCACACACAGACACGAATAACGCAAAATGAAACCAGAGAAGCTATTTAATTTTTTTTTTTTTTTATTAATTAACATTTGTACACAATTAATACAAACTTTTTTTTTTTATACAGCCAGTTATAATACGAAGGAAGATTTGATTGCATCTGTTCTCATCGTCACAGTCTCTGAAGAGAAAGGTTAGTTGCTCCACTACATCTTTAATCAAAGTATATTTCTGGAAGAGCTCTTTTTTTTTTTTTTTTTTTTTTTCCTCTCTTGGATGTTTAACAGATCACGTGTGAAGGGAACGCAGTAGGAAACCGTGATTTAAAAAAAAAAAAAAAAAAGGCTGTTGGGGGTTTGGATCTGAAAATTAGCTACACAAAAGGACACAAAAACAATATTCTCTTGGTTTTTTTTTTTTTTTTTTTGTTATCTTTTTGCATTGAAGAAGACCAACAGACCAAAAGATGCGCCCCAACTCCACAATACACATGAATATCTACTAATCTATTCAGTACTTGAAATTGCAATGCAATTATAGAAACATAAAAAGAAAGGCAACGCAGTTGTAGATATCCTTTTATCTATAGATATACATATGTTATATAAATCCATTGTATTATTATTATTGTTGTTTTTCAAATTTGGGACCCTTTTTATACAAAATCCAAAATACCCACACAGACGTCTCAGTTTTATTACCTGCCTGTCGTAAATAGTTTATATTTTTACTACTTTGCAACAATAACAACAATATAGGAACTGGGGCACATCTTTACGTGAACACTCATTTGCTCTCATTTGAAACCATAAACAGTCAGACTGGTCACATGACCAAAATTTAAAAAAAAAAAAAAAAAAAGCATTCTCTCTATTTCTTTATTCAAAATTCCATTTTTTTTTAAATATACCTTTTCCCCCATCTCTTTTGAAGAGTGGACAATAACAATAACAAGACAATTCTGTTGCTGTGTTAAGGTACTGCTACTTCCAAGGGAACATAAATAAATAAAAGTGCTACGCTGCCGTTTAGGCAAGGAATTTTAAAGGCCTGTAGGGTATATAAGGGGGATAGGTTTATTTACTTTGAGTAAAAAAAAACAAAAAAAAACAACGATTTGTACTTTGCGCCACTTCAAATCCGTCCATTTAACACACCACCGTTCCTCATGTGTCCATATATATGATGAAAAGTGAGATGCAAGAAAAAAAAAAAAAAACAAAACTGCTCTTATGGTCGTTTTCTCTTCGGATTCAGCAGGAGCCTCGGCGGTTTTCCCCAGTAAGACCGGGAAGGGTTACCGATGCCCGGTGTGAGAGGAGATGTGGAGGAGCCGTACATTTGTGTGGATAGGTGCTCAGACTGTGATACGGCTGTAATGTCCGTAATATAAACAGCTTTTCCAATTTGCAAATGGACCGAACAGTCATTAGAAGGAGACAGAAAGGAACGATGGGAGAAAATAAAGAGAAGGGAGGATCCAGCCTCCTGTTGCCGTCGTCTTCTCTCATCCTTTCCTTCTCTCCCCCTTCCTCCTCCCCCTCACCTCCCTCCTGTATTTACAATGCCCTCGCAGGATAAAATGTAGATTAAAACTTCCACTATATATCAGACATGGTTTTTCCATTCAGTTGAGATAGCATATGAAACACTGTGCATAACATTCCTATTACAACAGTAATGTACTGTACTAATACACATTGAATACGTATGATGATCAGGAGTATACAAGGTGAGGACAGGGGCCGCCCGTACATCAAACACCTTCTGCTTCGGTAAACACCAACTGCAATCGAAATCCCTCCGAAGTCGGGGACACGCTTCAAGTTCTTCAAATTGCAAGTCCTGATAGTTAGTCAGCGACGAGGCCAGTTCCTGGGTCTAACATCGTTTTTTTTTTTCTTTTTTTTCTGAAACGTCTGTATCTCATCGGCCACGCTCGAGAATGTGAATTTCTTTTTTTTGTTTTTTTTGTTGTTTTTTTTTTAAACACAACACCAACAGTAAAACTTGGAATGGCATCACATTAAAAGTAGTTCACTTTTCACCTTGTTTTGCGCTCTGACGCTCTTATTTTGACACTTTAATCATTTATTTCATATTCGGCTGAGCGCCCAACGTTTGATGCTGAATCTTTTAGGTGTTAGGTTGTCCTTCTTTTTTAATTCAGGGTAAATTATGTCATTAAGTTTCAAAATGTTGTAGAGGTAATTTTCAATTTCGTTCATGGGGGGTTGCTGACATCAGTGTCAGCCTCAGTGTATCTGCTGGTTTATGGGCAATTTGGAATAGAGATAAATGATTAAGTGTAATTGATTGGATCTGTCAGATGTGGGGCTGGATCAGTCGCTACTTCAAAAAGAAAATCCACAAACAGAAAAACGAGACTCGCCGCTTTCTGACAGAACCCAAACCCCCCCCCCACCCCCCCCACCGCCCCTTAACGTCGTCCCCCCTCTTCCTCTTCTTCGGTGTGCTCGTGTTCGCTGCCCAAAAGAAGTCAGGTTTTAAGGCAAGAAAGGAAAAGAACATGGGACGTTTGGGCGGTGTGTGTGTGTGTGTGTGTGTGTGGGGGGGGGGCAACTACAGCTGCGTTACTTCAGGGTGCTAGTACGAAGACTGTTTGATAAATGCTCTGTCTTTACCCCAACACTTGCCTCCGGTCTCCTCCTATGGACCAGAGATCAGGCCTGGGGGGTGGTGGTGGGGGTCGGGGGGGGGGCGTCGTCGCCAGAGGAGGTTTTGTTTGGTCAGGCTGACTTCGGCTTGGAGCAGATCAGTTCTCACCAGGCTGTCGGGAACTTGTGCCAGCAGTTTTGTTGTTGTTGTTGTTGTTGTTGATGTCGGGGGTGGGGGTGGGGGGGGTCACACCAGCGTGATCTCCACCTCCTCTGTCTTGTCGCTCTTCTCCTGCTGTCTCCTGGGGTGCTGTTTGGGTGGAGGGGGAGCAGCCCGCACCTGCACAGGACAAAGGGGGAGGGGGGGGACGTTATCAATGAACAATCTGCTCAGCATTTTCTAATTGCAGCTTGATTTAACCCTTCGGGATGTTTCAAGAAGAGAGTCACTTGTGACGTGAAATCGGTTCGAGATAAAGGCGTGTTCTAAACATGTGCAGCGTGACCCAAGGTTTGTGATGGGAGTGAATCCACATCACATTCTCACCAGAAGGCCCTATTGGATGACACACAGGCCCCCGGGGTGAATGAAGTCTTTTTTAAATTTGAATATCTTTCAGATGTGATCCGATAAGGCCTCCTGGTGAGAACATGGTGGTTAGAATACGCAAATCAGGTGAGCACGGTAAAACAGCTGTTTTATTATTTTTCCCAAATGGCGTAGTGTTTTCGGGTAGCACGGTTCTTTTAACAACAGCAAGTTACAACAGGTAGTGCAACATTTCTATCACATAGTGGATAGTGGAGTTTAATAAATCTTTAATAAATCGTTCATACCGCTGTTACTTCGGTCACGCCAGTGACCAGTATTAATCCACACAAAAGGCGCACCGGGTTAAAAGGCGCACCGTCGATTTGTGCTTCAGTGTGTGGAACCCTTCATTGCACACTGACCGAGTCCACACCGACTGCGCCTGAACGCGACATTCTATACTGTACTCGATCCACCGGTCACTCCCACCCCGGGCCTCGGCTTCG
Source organism: Lagocephalus sceleratus (assembly GCA_911728415.1). Lineage (NCBI taxonomy): Eukaryota > Metazoa > Chordata > Actinopteri > Tetraodontiformes > Tetraodontidae > Lagocephalus > Lagocephalus sceleratus. The sequence goes on from CAJVRN010000194.1 coordinate 11,342,265, forward strand.
CCACGTGCTCGCGCTCGCGCCATCACGCGAAGCGCGCCGTCGTCCCTCGCTGCAATTCGCTTTCTTATTCCCTCGTCTGCTCGAGGAGGGGGTTGCGTCTTTTTATGCTCCGCGGCTCCAGATCTCCAAACAAACCCCCGCCCCTACGCTTCCTGGTGCAGCTGCGGCAACGTTGCTCGCCGCAATTTCGCAACTTTGGCGCTTAAAGAGCTACAAAAAAAAATCGTAAAAAGCCAGGTATGACAAGCGGGTGGGTCGATACTAACAGGTCGCAGTTTATTTGGGGCTCCTTCTGGGGTGAATCTTAGAGGCTGAGGAAATCCTGGAGACACCGCACTCTTGCCAGAACTTTGATCTACAGAGAGGAGGAGAGAAAGAGGGAGAGAGGGATGAAGAGAGGGAAAGGAGGACGTCTCCTATCCTTTGTTGGCGTTGCTTACTGTGGGAGGGGAGGGGTCCCTTGTGGGCCAGGCCGTGCGGGGGAGGCTTGTGCTCCCCGTTGAGGGTGGCGGAGGGGGACCGCGGGAGCGGGGGCGGGGTGGACGTCTCCGGGCTGGTGAAGGGACTGATGGGCGGCTGGTCGTACAGCGGGAGAGGCGGCAGGCCGGCGGTGGGCTTCGGGGAGGGGGAGATCTGGGGGGACCGTGGCAGAGGGGAAATCAGGGGAAAATGAGGCGGGCGATCGCAACGTGACGAAGTCAACAACAGGAAACGATTGAACATAAACACGGAAGAGACGCTGAATTAAAGATGCCGAAAATGAACCAAAACAAGTTAGTTACAAAAAGTTACATGATGTCATCACTATTAAATATTCCTAGTTGGCAAATTTCCAAAACTTCCAGATTTCTAATGAACCCAACATAAACAAACTGATTTATTCTGCAGAACACACAATTTACTTTTATCTTTATGCACTTTTCTCATATGAAGGGTATTTTAACTCTTTGTGTACCAACCCAATCCATATCCGCTTTAGTGTTTCAGAGATATCGGAGCGCTTCGGCAGACAAACGGATTTCTGCTTTGGTCGGAGCCTGCAGGGGGTCGACTACCCGCTGGATCCGTCCCTGCGTAGGGTTTTCCAGCTTTTAAAAGCTTTCCGCGCCGCTTATCAAAGTCGCATTCTGCTGCCAGCGCTGGTATCCGTTCTTAAAAGGGGGGGGGGGCTGGATGAGATATTCCCCAAGCAGTCGTGGTGTGTGTTTTGTCTGCGGGGTTCTGGAAAGGGAGAGGCTGCATCCTTCCTGGCGGGAACGGGGCAGTTTGGGCCAGAGATAAAAACCCTCTTTAATGATTGCATGTGTTTTCTTTTCTTTTCTGCAGAACCAGAGCGACTTTGCAGCGCCGACAGGAGTGCTGGGCAGAGGCCAGGACTGGAGGCGGAAGTGATGCAGCAGATAAGGCCGCATCAGTGAAATCTGTGGCCCGGGGTGATGTGGAGGAGGCGCGACCGCTCGGTAAATGTTTACCGCGCAGCACGGCGGCGTTTGAGTTAGATTTGCCTGACTTAATATGTGCAGTGGAGTTGGAAAGATGTACTTTTACTTTTTTTGTTGCTGCTTTATATGAAAAGAACGAAAAAATTCTACTCCATATCCTGGAATTCTTTGATTTTGTTTTTTTTTAAAGAAAGAAAGGGCCTGGAAACTCTCTTGACCCCACGATGCCAGGTTTCACATTTTTTTCCACTTCTGATCTGATCAAAATACCTGAATTTGGATATCTATTGATACTGATACACACATTCTTTTTGCTTTGATATTATTATTGATTTTATATGAGTCCGTAATAAACTTCTCTCTACAGGCAAATATATGTACAAAGGCAGGATTTCCTGTTAACAGGAAAAATCCTGAAAACACATATGCAACTCGAGAAATATGCAAATCGTCTCAAATTGTTTAGCGATATTTATTCATCTCCAAGAACCCCTTGTTTTCCAGTACTGATAATGATTGGTCGTCAAGTGGGATGAAGTTGAGCAACAGAATCAGCTTCAGTGATTCCTGGAGGTTCTTTTCATATTTCTACCCCCTGGCTAAATATTCCTCAGGCTCTCTCATGTGATGCTTCGTTAAATATTTGATTTGTCTGACTTAGACTGTTAAAGCACAGTCATAGCTCGTGGATGAGAAGTTTCCGCAGGTTGGATTGGAAATGTCCTAACCGTGAATTACGTTGGTATCGGAACCCAATACCCATACTGGATCGGATCAGCCTCTTCCCTAGTACCTTTGAGCATCAACAAACCTGCATGTCCCCCGTTCCCGCTGCGCTGCTCTCCCCGTTCTCCGTCAAATCTTCTACCAGCACGGAAGGGAAGACACCGACTCTTCCGTTGAGCTCCCCCTCCCAGAACCCGTCGTCTGTCTGAGTGTCGCGGCTGAGGAGGCGAATCACCGCTCCCTCTGAAAAGGAGAGCTCCTCGTCTGCCTGGCCCTCGTAGTCATAAAGTGCTCTGACGTATATCACTGAAGAAAGAAAAAAGGAAGAAGGAATGAACAGATAAAACAAACGAGGGGCACTTTCATCAGGATTGATTATTCTTCAACAATTACAAAATTGTCTGCGCGTGTCTGTCTGGCTCCGTTGTTACAATGAAAATAGTCCTTCAAGGAGACGACAGAAAGGTGGAAGCAAAATACTGGTTATCATACATTCCCTGATAAGGTCTGTCTTAGTAATTGCTTTTCCTTGCTACGCGTTCTCTGTTCGATTTGCACATCAGCAGGTGAAATTGAGACTGTCTAGTCAGGCTGAAGCTCCGAGTTAATTATATTTACAGGAAATCTGCAGGTTGAATAGCCTCTTGGAAACACACGAACCTCATAAAAACACTCTTTCAAACGCAGTGGCTGAATGTGGCGTCCCTTTTCATTTTTAATAGCTCAAAATTGAGAGGAATAATTATATTAATTCAAACAGGAACTTGGTCATTTCGATCACTTAAAAAGCCTTCAAAACCTACAAACTTTAATTTCAAGCTATAAAATACTGAGTGGCGTTAACTAATACTCATTAACTAATACTCATTACATCCATGTCACTGGTGATTTCTTGAATATTAAAAGGCATAAATGTTAATTAGTCACAGCAAATAACAATTCACCACCGAGCACTCACTGTTTGTGTCACCGTTGATGCAGTTGGAGTGCAGCTCAGGCTCCGTCGAGTTGGACGACGTGTGTGAACGGGCGTCGAGTGTCGCCAGAGATTGGAGCATGCTGAGCAGGCTGTTGGAGGTCGGAAATTGGAGGTATTTTTCCGGGACGTAGCCCACTTGTCCCGTCTTATTGCGAGCCTAAAAAACAAAAGAGAGCAAACCTGGCGTGGAACCAAACGTTTAGGACGAGATAAAGGCAACACACACACATCCGTGTGTGGTTGTCTACCTTGACCCAGTCCTCCATGTCGCCGTCCTCGATGACCTCCAACATCTCCTGCTCATCAATGGTTAACTCATCTGGCTGAGAGGCCTGCATGAGGGAAACGCAGCAGTAAGTAACACTAAGTATATAACAAATGCATACTAATTATTTAGTCGGAAAAAAAGGTAATGAATTAGAGGATTTCTAATTAATTGTGATTAATGCCATTAATCAATACTGCTTTTGCCCAAAAACAGTAGCTTTTGTCAAATAAATTTATTAAATGATTGAATATTCTAAACTCTGAAAAACTGGAAAAATGTGTTGAATTGCATTCGTATTCAAAATAGTAGAAAAAGAAATGGAAAAAGTCCTTGTCCCAAAAAGACCTGAAGTTAAGGGCCATTTTAAGTATTTTAAGGAGACCAGACATTTGATGGAGTTTGGGCTACCGACCCCTCTTGTTCGCACTCGGACACAGATTGATAGTGCTAAGAGCTCCGGTGGTCTCTGTGCTCACTGCAACACACTTTAGATATAGATGGGTAGGGCTGAAGTGATTCTGCGCTGTGCAATCTTTTTGGGGAAACTGTCACGAAACCACGCTTTTATCAAGGCTTCCATCACGGAGTTGCTTTAAAATTATTTTTGGCTTCCCAGTCCTAGCCCTTAACCAAGCTGTGCCGTGTGCATCAGTGTTTAGAATGTTAAGAATGCAAACTGCGATTAAATGCTCCTCATGTTTTTTAGACATATAAGGACACAGGACTGAACTCATAGTTGTATGCTGTGGCTAAAGCATCAGTGGTGGACATCTGAGATGGTGAGTGTGTGTGTGTGTGTGTGTGTGTGTGTGTGTGTGTGTGTGTGTGTGTGTGTGTGTGTGTGCGTGTTTGTGTGTGTGTGTGTGTGTTTGCACCTTATACGAGTACAGGACTTTGCAGGTTAGCGGATAGTTTCTGAGCGTTCCAGACGGACTGGAGCTGCTGTCATCAAACACCTCCATGTTCTCCTCACACTCTTCTCCTTCTTCACGTTCCAAGTCTACCGTACCCTTTAAAAAAATGATCACATAAAATTAAAAAAAAAAAACAAACTTGTGTGCAAGAAATGCAGACAAAGTTCAAAGTCGGATAACACAAGGCATCTGACACAGTTCAGCAGACTGAAGATGAACAACAGCGCTCACCTTTTCTCTGTCTTAGAAAATGACTCCCGTCCTCGGAGTGGAAAACTATAGCTTTTGGAGTCAGGTGTGGAGTGGCTAGCACTACATATGATACTGCCCCTCCTTCTTTTGTTTTTGACTGGCTCGTAGGAAGCTCACGTGTTCGATCTGGCAGAAAGGGCCATCGCAAACGACGCGCTGAGCCAGCTATAACAATGGAGAGGTGAATGTGTGCGCTCGTATTGTGTTCAGTCATCAGATTTCTGTTGACAAAATACTCCCTGCATGAGCAGGAATGTGTTTTGCATGGAGATAAGCAAAATCCCAGGTTGCCTTGCAAGATACGCTAATCCCAGCGGGGGGGGGGGGGGTGAAAAAATACCTGGAGGTGTGGTCAAAAAGCTGAATAAGATGAAATTCTCACGAAAAAGCTGCAAAGATTATTGTTAAAAGGTAACAATCGGGAGGGATAGTTCTTTAAAACAGAATCAAATGACTTAAGTCTGAATCTCATTAGACAGCTTGTACTTTGTATAAAGCTGCAAAAGGGTCTGAGAAAAAGGGGCTGTGACAGAGAAGAAGAAGATTTCAGTTTAGATTTGAAGGTGGCTGTATGCTTGTCTTGCGAATCTACTTTTTACTCTGTTGCACAATACCTATTTGCTGTTTTGTTCGTTCGGAGAGGTGCACCTGCACAAACTAAAGCCCCTAAAAGTCATTGCCGTGTGTTGAGACAGGGAGAGAGAGAGAGAGAGAAGCAGCCAGACGGAGTTACGACACTACTAGTTCAGTAAAATAAAGAAAATTCAGTTTCTCTGCCCTTTACAATGCAAATTCTTATTCCCAATCCATTTAGCCTCTACTCTCTGTCTGACTCTCTGTGTTACCGTCAGTCACTTCTTAACCTCTCAAGTAAATCTCTCTCCATAATTCCCTTTCTTTCCTTCTTCACATTTTTCTGTCACATCTTATTATAATCCCTCTTGGTCTACGTCCTATATAGTCTATCTTTATATTGTCTATTGATGGACCATAATGTTCTGTATTTATTACTACTTCAGTTCAGTCTCTCTTCCTTCTCTCTGTTTTGAGGCGTTTTCCTCTCCGTTACTTGCAGACTCCTTCAAATTAGTTCTCTCCCAGGTTTACTGCCCAACAATAAGTCAATATGAATTTAAATGTATGTTTATTTTATGCTACTTAATACAAATGGTGGCTGAACTGAAACACAAGTAAAGTTAAGTGTTTATTATTTGGGTATTACATTAAATGGTGCTATGTGGAGCGATTAGGTGCAGCACAGACTGGAAACAAGGGAACAATCAGGCAGATTGTCCAAGTGTGACAATGAGCATCTCTATTGATGGAGCTCTGAGGCGGAGACTCTCGTCTACTCTCTTGAGCTCTGCCTAATCTACGTCTGCTTCTGCACACTTGTGTCTCCGATGACAAAGACTACCTCCCCAGTGCAGCCGGTTGTTATAGCAACTGTGGTCATGTGACTCATGCGCTGACTGTATATAAGGTGACACAAACAACAGAGCGGAATATAAATTGAGATTGAGTAATTAATTGAGTAGGTGGCTGCTTGTCCCCAGGACTTTCTTTCGGAAAAAGCTTTAACAAGAGAACAGAAGATGGAAACTTGTTAATTCAATTTTAATTTCGACCTATATTCCCACTATGAAATTCCTATGAAATTAAATTCTGGGGTATGTTCAGTAAGAAAGCAGATTTTTAACAGTTTATTAAGTATTTTCAAGCATTCAATGAATTTGCAAAACTGCTCCCTTAGACAAAGTTATTGTATAGAGTAAACATACTTGCCTTGTCAATTCATTTCCAGCCAAGTAAAACCTGCTGCTGATACATTTAAATTATATGATATACGAGTATAACATATGTAAATGTTAGGGTAGGAGGTGCAACAACTGTTATAATAAAGTTTAAGGTCTGCTGGATTTGCAAAAGAGTACTATTTTCCAGATAGTAAGTTGGCATCTCTTACCGACAATGAAGAATCATGGGTGGTGTAGCTTGCCCAACGTTCGTTCTCCAGCTCCTCCATCACCTACAGTGTACACACACGCGGGGAGAGGGGTTTATGGCATATGCACACACATGCATGAATAATGTAATATTCTTTGGATGCACGTCTACACACTACCAAAGGAAAAAAAAACCTGGTTCATGGCGCTCTTCAGCCAGGTATCCACGGCGACCCCCACTTGCCGCAAAAGATCCAACCGAGCCTCAGCTTTCAATTTTACCGTCTTTTGGAGAAAAAAGAGTAAAACTTGTCAAATCACAGAAATTCCTGTGGTACATGTCTTTCACTTTCTGTGTCTGTGCAAGCTGCCCATTGACTAACACATCGGTTTCTCACAGTAATGTGTGAGCATACAGACGCACTGTCAAGACAGACTTTTTTAATCAATAAAGTTCTTAGACTCTCAGGAGCCTCCGTTCCATTAGTAGCACCAGAAAGTGCTGGGAGAGCATTAAATTAGATCTAAGGAGCCCCAGTCAATAGACATCTTGTGTACAATTTCTGAGAAACATGCTATTCTATGCTATTCTATGCTATTCTATTCTACTGTGAGACTACTACTACTGCAAACATGTGAAACAACTTCATACGGTACATCTTAAAGCATGTCTTATTCACATTTACACAGCTAAATAAACAGATCAGCTCAATGTCCATGCATGATTACACGTAAAACATATACTATAAATCAAGCATCAGTTGCTGTACGGCTTTGATTGGGTCTCTGTTCGCATCATTTTCCTGTTAAATATTAATAAGGTCTTTTTGGTGGAGCCGTTTTAAAAGCCGCCTTTACGGTGTATTAGGAGGAAGAAGCCCTCTCACGTCTCAGCACGCCTCACTCTCAGCATCTAAGAACTTATTTGAAAGCTAAAAAGGAGTCTAATCATCGGATATCAGTAGGGGGTGTCAGGTGCAGATGATGGGATGAAAAGAAATTATGGTGATGCACTTTGAATATCACAGATTTAATGAGAAACTGTTTTGTTTAAAGATCATTACTTTTGCCACATTTTTTAAGACAGAGTTACAAATCTACATTATTATTTTCTACATTAATAAAATAGGGTACCCTCTGTGGTTGTTTGTTTGTTTGTTTACATAATTTAGGCAGTGGTGATTTATACATATCACTTTCAATAAATTAGAAAACTAAGCTACTTCCTTCACTGATGCAGATGTCTGAAATAAAAAAAAAAACCTTCATAAACACCAAAAATGTCCCATGCTGTCATGATCATGCTACAAAACGCTTGTATGTAAATGGGCCATTGGTGCAAGGTCTATTCAGATAATTCTGTAATGTCTGTCTAATATCCATGGTAATGCCTGTATTCTCTTCATAAGTCTGTGATAAGAGCTCTGTAATGAAGCCTTTTGTGCCAACTGCAGCCATAAAATATTCATCTTATTTTAAGCGGATGCTGTCTGAGAGGAGCAAAAATCTGAGAGAGAGAGAGATGTGAACAGGAGTCAGACAAAGAGAAAAGTGGAGTACAAGGCCAAGAACGCGTTCCTGTTTTGACACCTTTGGGGTAATGATTGTTTTATATTGTGAGAGCAAAAAATATGTAGGAAGGCGATGGCTGTAAAATGTTGAACAACTCTTTGACAAAACACTTGGGGATGAAAAACTGCTGGTGCAATAACTAAAAGCTGGCATAACTATTATCTGTCTCAACCAGCAGAGGGCGCTAAATATAAGAAACTTGCAGGAGAAGTCTTGATATGTCGTAGGTTGGTTGACTTGATTTGGTTTTTCTACTTACAAAGGCTGAAATGCTGTTATGGCTTCAATCACCGGTCACATATAATGTTTATTCGGTGGTACAGGCTGTTTATTTTGTCTATGTTAAGCTGTGACGGGATGATACAGACCTCTGCCTTGCGCATGCTTTCTTTGGTGTCTTCTATCTTCAGCTCCAGGTCAAGTCTGCCCTGCTCCGTGGGCGGTAGGCCATGACTGTCACACTCCTCCAAACACTGGAAATGTAACACACACACACACACACATGGTCTGATTAAACCCTGCTGAGAAAATTAGTTAAACGTTTACACATTGAGGCATTGTGCTGGTGTGTTTGGGTCGTACTCTTTTGTAATGGATGATGTTCTTGTGTTCTCGGGCCACTCGGGTTGCCCATTTTCTCGCTTCTTTGTTCAGACTGTGCTCCTCAGTCGTTCCTGTCTCTGATTCCAGCTGACGACTCTGGAAACATATACATTGAATGAATAGGCATGGCTAAAGAAACGTAAACACTCCAGAAGCAAACACAAAAAGCAATTTCACCAGCATTATATTTACAAGTGCACACATCTGACGCCAGTAATGTAACTTAAATAGAAAATGTGTGTGTTCTCTATTCATACCCTCTTGGAAAAATATCCCTGCCGTCAAAACCACATGTGAAAAGTGAACAGCAGAGCAGTTTCGACAAAGAAAAGACTTCTTAGACCCATTCAAAACACCTGTAACAGCTGAATAAATGAATACAATTATCCCCATAACTTGATTTCCTTTCCTTTCTGCTCCATTCCTGCAGCATCATTCAAATCGTCAGACAAATTGTGTGCGAAGGACTGGTCTTTTTCCCATAATCTGCCAACAGTTATTAAGATGAAAGCACAGGATGTTTCCATAAGCATTGTATCTTTTAATTATGAGCCGCGTCATAATAATGAGGGCATGTATCTGGTTAAGTATAGAAATGAAGAGTATTGCTCAAGAGATAAAAGCCTTAATTAGATTCAAAGAAGAATAACAACGGGTTAAAAAGTGAATGCAAGCTGAAGAAGCCTTGCTAATCTCATTGTAAAATCACTTGTGTTACAATTATAGTGACCAGGGTCGAAATTAATCTAAAAATAATATTTGATATGTCTCTACAATTTGGACAATAAGGGATGTGGATTCCTCTGTGCCTCGTGCTTTTCCCTTCAACCTAACGCTCACCATGAATTATTCTTATTGCGCAAGAGGTCACGCCGATCAAGATATTTAAAGAGAACTTAGTGGAACAGCCTTCTTATTCTGGGTCTGGTAGACTCAGACAGACTGAGGGACGCTGGTGCTGGAGCCAGGCCCCGAGGAGAGGGCTGGGGAGGGATTGGGGGGGGGGGGGGGGGGTCTGTTCAGCCCCGGACTGAAACAGGGGCATCGCGCTGGTGAATGTTACATGACACTGAAGCTGACCTTTAATCCTCCGCCAGCTGATGTTGATACACAGCTTGGTCTCACAGACAGTCACGGAACTCCAAGTATTGATTTGTGTTATCCCGACAATGTACAACGGAAAGCCCAGGCAGAAAACTAATTCCCAATCAAATGCGTTATTTATCCAGAAAACTGAAGGGAATATGCAATCGGGCCCCTCGCAGTCCTTTTACATTTCATAAATAATCCCAAAAACAGCGACGTCAGTTGTCATTATCTGAAAGAATGACTTGGGTCGGCCCCATAGTAAGTGTGTTTTGGAGGATTTGCAGGATTATTGCGCTTCTGGTGATGTTTTGCAGCTGAACTTGCACTCATTCCTCCTGGCAGGTTTGATGAATACGCTCTCTACATTTTACATCACGTCGTAAGTCTTGAGAGAAGCGGCTTTGTTTCTTTCCTGGAACAATTTCCGATGCCATATATCGAGGGACGGTCAGCGCGCGTGCATGTTGAAGTGAGTCAGCGCCGCAAACAGACGGACGTTCGCTGTCGACGATTCGCGGTCAGAAATGAAAATGGGAATGCTGGCAAGAACTGTCACTACCTGTGCCAGGGTCATTCGCATGGCACTGACGGGCGACGGCTCGATGTCCACCAACTGCTGCACCGAGCTCAGAGTCTGGCGCGCGCGGACACGCAGCAAAGCAGCCACCCACGCACCAAAGAGGAGCAGTGCATCCACGCAGACGCACAGATAAAAGGAAGGGGTTAATGGGAAAAGACAGTTGGTGGGGGAGGGGGGGGGGTTAGCAGATAAGGAAGACACAAGGAAGGAAGAGTAAGTTGTTAAAAAGTTATTTTAAGAAATGCTTGAGCACCGTTAAAGCGAGAGAAGGAGAAAGAAGAGAGGCGGGAAGAGGACTTGGCAGAGAAAGAGAATGATGTGAAAAGATGAGAAAGAAAGAGAAATGACTCAGACACAAGAGGCATTAGGACCAAGTTCCAATGGGAGACATCTCTTTTTTAACCGCAAAATCTCAAGAGGTAAAGCAGCGGGGTTCTGCTGCCGCAGCACAGCATGAACGTAATTAATTTTATAGCGGTTAGAAAGAGATCAACTGCACAACAAAGGGGAGAAATAAGTCCTTCAAAGAAACACTCCCAATGGACATTAAAATGATAATTGTACACCAAGCATGTTAGATTCATGCATCTTTTAAACTATCATTTGATGTGATTTAAACGGACACTTTTATAGCAATGGAACATCATTTCCAAAGGCTGGAAAGGAACAACTGATCTCAAGAATGATTAGAAATGATCAGATGCTTAAATCTGTGATACAGATGTGATCCAAGAAAACGGAGATGAGCTCCGAGTCATCTGCCGATGACGTGCCAAAGGCTCCTACCACTGTTGTAAATTAGATTCCAGTTTTCATAAAAGAAAAATGATAAATTGAAGTGCGGAGATCTCTTGTGCGTTTAAAAGAGAGGGTAAAATGGAGCAATCACCCCACTGGTTAAACTGTTATGTTGGCAAACAGCGTGAGCCCCACCACAACTCATTAAATTAAAGCCTACAGTTGCAGGATATTGCCTTTTTAACGCCTAATTCACTGGACGTTTGTGGAACCGCGCATCTCACCGTGTCATACTCGCTCGGCTGGAACTGGAAGTCGTGTGCTTTGTGAAACACGGGGTTCTCCTGCATGAACAACTGCTGATTGAACTCTTGGATTATCTGAGAGGAAGACAGATGAGGGATTATTAATTCAAGAAAAATCCATTTTCATCTCGCCCGTGCTGACCTCAGATGTATCTTCCCTTTGAAGCCAATGACAGGTGAGTATTTAATATTCATGCATTCATTTTGCCTCATCATCAGTCTCATTCATTCATTATGAAGTTACACTACAGAGTACAGCGTTAAGCAAAAAAACGTGTTTTTTAATCTGCAAAATTCTGCATCTTACAAATGGGCAGAATTCCCTGCTTTGACATTTGACAAGCATGTTTTAAACATTTGAGAATCAAACAAAAATGAAGTGATTTGTGACCCTCCTCGCATCTTACTCACTCTGGTGGATTTGTCCAACAGGAACTGGAAGGTGTTGTGTGTCGCTTGGGAGGCTTCCAGCTCAGTGTGACAGAGCGCCACCAAATAGTCTTTCACATGCTCGTAGATCCTGCCGTCTAAGGCCTGAGCAGAGAGAGAGGGAAGCAAAGCGAGGACAGAGGAGGTGTTTTTTTTTTTTTTTTCATTTCAATTTCATTACTTTGGAAAAAAAAAAAAAAAAAGTAAAAAACACACATACACACAAAGAGGAGCTGCAGAAAAACAGAGGCTAAGAAGGTTAGGAAAAATACATTCACCTTTGCCAGACACCTGTAAACTTAGTTTTTAACAACTACTTTTTTTTCCCACTTATTTTACTAAGTGATTCAGTGAGTCCTGCAGAAAACCTCCCTGTAGTATAACGCTGTCACCTCTGTGCTTTACGGTTTGCTTTTCTTCACCTGGTGCGCTTTCAGCTGTTAGCCAAAATATAATTATGGTTCTTATGGGAACACATTTTTCATTTTTAAGGATTTTTAAACTATCCTGTGCTTTTTAAGGTCAAATTTATTGTTTATTGTCAACCATAAGTAAAGCAATCCATAAACTATGGGAAATATTCTATAACGTGTGTGGATGGCTTAACTAAAATAATTACAATCAAAATCTGCACTCTGATTAAAAACAAACAGTATAAACTAGGGCTAAAACCGGACGTGTTTGAGAAGGGGATTTTCATCAGGTTACATTCTAACATGCGAACAAAGGCTAACATTAAATCCGCGAATTTAGGATTTGCTCACACAATGCAACGCGCAGCCTAAAACAATGGTAAATGGAGAAGGAAATGATGTAATTAAGGACGTATTTTGCCAGACTTCTTTCCAAATATTCAGTCATCGCTGTGCTCATTTCCTCCTCCCCTTGTTCTCTTCCTCCCCTCCTTCTTTCATCCATTTATGGTAGCACTGAAATGCAGTGAGTCAGCTTCCAGAAAAAGTCCCATCCACATGTTCCTGCTCTGTGTGTGTGTCTGCATCTGTGTGTGCGTGTGTGTGTGTGTGTGTGTGTGTGTGTGTGTGTGTGTGTGTGTGTGTTTAGGTCGTGTGAACAATTCGCACATTGAATGAGGCAGGGCAGAAGTAAATAGGTGCGTAAGCGTTAAAAAAAAACAGACTGGGAGCCAACAAGAGGGGGCGCTGTGGAGCCCCTCCTCTCCAACCTTTCATCTGTGGGTCTGTCAAGGACAGCAGCTCTCATCCTGCAGCTGCAGACAGGACCAGAATGTGTGGGATACATCTACATCTGAAAAGCCTTTCATGTTACAAGTGTCCTTACCCATCATTTCTGTAAAACCTCTCATTTCACACACATCCTCTCGTATTTGGCGTCTCTTTTAACCCAGACAACGGAAATAACCAACTAAAGAATGCCAACGCTTAATATACAGGAGGGTGGAATTAGGGTAAAGCACATTTACTTTAACAGAGCCAGTTACAATATAAGATATTATCATGTGTATAAATGCAACTTATATAATATAAGATGTTACTAGTTTTGCTTTTACCTAAAGAAAATGTGTTTAATTCTGTGTATGTATGAATACACACACATACAGTGTATGTGGAATTTGATTTCAGCATTTAAGCCGAACCTTAAAAAGCAGGTTACCATGTGATACTGGTGGTGTTTCTGGGAGTGAAAGGTCATTCTTGAGGTACAGGTGGGGGCTATCACCTTTCCTGGGATCACGATCCCACTTCTCAACATTTATAGTGGCTAAACTAAATTATTAACTTCACTTTCATGCCATAAAAAATGGCCCTGTTGCCTCACAGTCCCAGATTCAGGTCCCCCTGGGGCCAAAGGCATTTCTGTGCGGAGCTTGCGTGTTCCCCTCGTGTCTGCGTGGGTTCTCGCCAGGTATTCCTGCTTCCTCCCACATTCCAATGACATGCTTTTGGCAAATTAGCTACTCCAACTTGACCTTACGTGTGAGCGCGAATGGTAGTTAGTCCTGCAATGAGCTGCCAACGTGTCCCTGCCAGATAGCCTTGTCCATGCACGTCAACGAGGCAAAGAGTCAAAGCCGAGACACCGACTTTCATTTTCAGGGGTTCAGGGCGTTATCCGAGTTTAAAAGTTCGGCAAGTTTTTAAAGATCCAAGGGATCCCTTGCTTAGTTCGTTCAGAAGAGTTATTTTCATTATTTCCTGACCTTTTGAAGAACTCGGTGATGACGTGAGTTTACTGATAGAGTCTGAGTTGAGTCATGGATTTGGGTCCTGACCCTAGATCCAATCTTAACAAGCCCTTTTTGACATGTCCTAATGCAGTCTATTTTGTCTTACATGCATTTTTGTACATCGTAAAGGGAAAAGCAGCAGAAAATTGTTTTTGTGACCCAATTGTGCATCTGTTACTTATCAATGAAGCAATCTTTATTTTTCTGTGGTACAAAAAGCGGACTGTGAAGAACAACCTATTGAATGCAGGAGTAATAACAGTAACTTTCAGGTGAAGACCTCTGAAACCATCAAAATTGTGCAGACGGAGAGGAGCAGATTGCTCCCCGACGGCAATGTTCCTCGTTCTCTTTGCATGTTTGTGTACGTGTATATTTGTGCATGTGCGTATTCCCCTGTAGTCCTGTCCTTCTGTTGCAAGGAACTCCGGATTTATTATTCAGCACGGCCTCATAGTATCTATGCTCACACTCGCCCGGGGCAGCGTATCCGAGCGTGAGGCAGAAGAAGGAACAGACACAGGCAGACAGTACAGATCATCTAAAAGATGGCACAATGAGGGAGGAAAAGTAAAGAAACAAAAGGCCAAAGAAGGGGGGCAAATTACATCATTTGCGAAATAACAGAATTCGGAGCACTCTAAAAAGATTCCGGGGTTTAGGAAAACATGAACACTGAGTGAACCCCCCTCTAGCCTGGGAGTTTGCCTTCCTTTGTTTGTCCAATCAGGATCGCATCTGAGCGTGATGAGCATCAGGACAAACATTCCATGTGTGACGTACTCGGGGAAACTTCAAACAGAAACTCATGTCAGTGTACGTGTGTTGTGGGAGGGTCGGCTTTTGGCCAGCGACTAACAAGATTATTACAAACTGGAGGCAAAATCTGTGAGGAAGGAGATAATGGGCCTCGGGCGTTACAGATTTTTAATGATGGTCAAAACTTGAAACTGAAACAGATCTTTATCGGAATAAAAAAAAGGCGCGCGGGAATACCTGTATGCAGTGCAGCAGATCTGTGTGATAGTACCGATCATGATGAGCATTGGCAGCAGCTAACGTGAGCAAGTAATCGTTCCTCGCCTGGGTCGCTTTGGAGTTACAGTCACTCCTTTTTGCTTTTAACTGAAACAAAGGTGAGACAGACAGAAATACGAGAGTGGATTAAGGTCGCATAGTAGGATTTCAGTGAGACTCCAAGACACCAAACGGCAGCTTTTGGTTTCCCTGTGACTGCGTGTAATGGGTGTGTTGTTCTCCTTATGAGTGTGTGTGCCTCACCTTCACACTTGCTTTTTGTAAACTAATTCTTGACTGAAAAAGACCCAGTTTAGACCTGAAAAAAAAAGGAAAAGAAAGATGTATCTTTGATCCCATTGCTCACAATAAAGCTACTCCACTAATAAAACGTTTTAAAAGATGCGTACCCAAGCACTTTATCACAACTCTATAGTTAATCTCTGATTCAGAACAGGCAGAGAAAGATTGTATCTGGCCAGGATCAGGTATTAAATCTAATCTATCAGCAGGCAGCCACTGTGGTTTGTGTGGATAGTGATATCAGAAAGGCAGGCCTAATCAGATGAATAGTTATGTGTGCGTGAATTCAAGGGTAATGTCTGGTTTTTGTGCGAATTCCATTAACTCTCATGCAGCGAAAAATTGAACGTGCTTAATGCGTAAAAAGATGTCGGGTTCTTTTTGTCCACTAGTTTCCACTGAGATAAAGTACATATGTGGGCATTGCAGTCATTTCAATGACCTTTTAATTTAATCAAAGACCGCAGCAAAGCGCTGAATGAATGATTCATTCCAGTGCTGCATGGAATTCAAGAAAGTAACAAATATCACCACTTTACTTTACAGTACTGGAAAGAAACTCAGGGACCTTGATCAGTCCTTGGTACATGCATACATTTCAATTTATAAGACATATATTGCACTTGATGCTGAAAGCAATTAACTTGGCAGTAAAATATTTAAACCTGCTTTACTCCATACCAATACAAATGCACTCAATAGAGTTGCTAGATCTCGCTGCGAGACGCTGATCCATTTTGCATCATTTAAAATCATCACCGTCGCGTACGCAAACACAGGGGGACTCACTTGGCCTCTATATCAGCCTTCTCTCGTACAGCATGGGCAACCTGCTCGCAGTCGTAGTATTTCTTCTTGGCTTTGGCCAACTCTTTTACTGACTCCTGAAGCTCTGCTTGAATGCAACTCAACTGATCTATGATCTGTGAAGGAGAAAATAGCCCAAGTTGTTTGGCATGCAGACGTGCGCCGGCTGATGTAGATAGATGAGGCACAAAGATAGTTTTTTGTTTTGTAGTGGCTCACATATTCACCTACCTTTTTCAGCTGCTGCTCCTTGTAAAGTCTAACTGATTTGGCAGGCTCTGATACTTTGCTCTTGTAGTTGTCACACACATTGAGCCTGGACTGGCTCACCTGCACTGTACCTTCTAAGTAAGACCTCCACATTGCATACACGTTCCTGGTTGGGTGAAAGCAGAAAATGCATTTTACACACACACACATGCACACACACACACACACACACACACACACACACACACACACACACAGGCCATAAACATGTGCATGGGACATTTTCTGGAAGCTGACACACACACATTTGCATCTTTGTTCTTCTATCTTTGTGAGGCCTTTCATACACATAATGCATTACCCACCCCCTATCCTAACCTTAACCATCCCAACTAACCCCCTAACCTTAACCCTGACCTTAAACCTGAGCTAAACCCAATTCTAACCCCAACCTTAAAATCTTGTCTTCACCCTTAAACAGTCCTGTGAAGTTGTAGGACCAACCAAAAATTCCTCACTTGATAGTAGAATGTCAATTTTGGTGCTCAGTAAGTAAACACATGCATGCAGACACACACACACACACACACACACACACACACACACCTGTAGTCTGTTCTCTGATCATCAGGGTTGATCCCAGGCCAGTCTCTCTTTAGATACTGACTTGCCAACTTCTGCAGGGCCTGAAACCACAATTACAAGTATTACACAGCGAACAAAACAAACAAGATTTTATTATAATTTTGTCTTTACTAGTGTATATTTTGTTGTCACAATTCCAGAATTCCATAACCTATGCACAGAAAATGTTAACTTGTATTTACTATTTCTTATAAAATAGTAGCTTATATCTTTCGAAAGGCGCTATGCTTCATTTGAGAAATCCTTTTACTTTACAGTTTTGCAGGTGACATTTGTTTTGATATATAATGCACTTTCCCTAAAAACAATAGAAACACATGATGTCGTTTCAACTCTTTAATACATCAGCTCTGTGTCAGCAACAGTACATCAGAGGGGGCATACTGTATGAGCAGAATGCTGAGGGCTGCGAGGCAGAGTAACCTACATCCTCGCCACTGGGTCACTGTGTCAGTAGCTACAAGCAGCAGTCACTGTGACTTTGTGCCTGCCTGTGGATCAGTGGATGCGGGAGTATATGCTGGAGTGGAAGAGCAAGCCACATTAACGAAACAGATGTTCAGTCACAAATGAATAACTACGCAGCCCAATTATCTCTCTCCAGCTCTCTTCATTATCTTTATCCTATGACCAAACTATCTCTAAGTATCATATTTCCCCTATTGTCAAACTGTATTTATTTTCTGTCTTCCCTCATTCATTCAGCCTTATGTTGACTTTCACAGAAGAAAGATGATCAAAACAGGGCCACTGACATATAAACACTTAAACATTACAGACAAATTACATTAAAATGACCAGCATTCTTGCAAATTAAGTCATTTAAAGGAGACATATTATAACTCACTATTTCAGTGCTTTCGTTTTGCAGGGTGCCTCCCCACCTTATAAATGTCAGTTCCGACAACTAATTCAATGTTGAGTAAACTGTTGTAGCCTGCAAATGTGTCTCAAAACGGTCAGTTTTGCACTTCCACCCTATTGTTACATAAAAGTTGGGATCATTTGAATAATCATATCTCCTCCCACACAACCACAGCTGCCTGTGCAAGGATCTGCCTACGTCAGAGATGTCCAAACTATTCCACAAAGGGCCGTGTGGCTGCAGGGTTTTGTCCCAACCGATTGAGCACACACAGTTTGACCAATCATCTGTCTGACGACTCAAATCATTTGATGAAATGAGTCCAGTCTGGTGCGCTGCTGTTTTTTGGAACAAATACCTGCAGCCACACGGCCCTTTGTGGAATAGAAGGACACCCCTGGCCTACATGAAGCCGTCCTCATGTCTTACACAGACTGTCTGTGGGGGCAGAGCTCTCAGCAGCTCATTAGGATTTAGAGCAGGGGTGATAGAATCCGGTCCTCAGGGGCCAAGTCCAACCGGGTTTTCTGATTCACCGAGTGAAAATCTCAATGCCCTGGTGAAGGGCCACCTGGGAGGACCAAAAATCTGGCTTGTGGATATTGAGGACTGGACTTTGACGCCCCTGATCTAGAGTGAAAGGCCAGCAAACCAGACATTCTGAGCAGGGCTGCGAAACTTGTGTGTTTATAGTCTGACAGTGCTCAATCCTTGGTATTTTTCAACCAAAGCACATTACTAATATTTCATTTAGACACGAAGGACCCATATTAATTTGCAGAAAAGGAGCGAGTGCAATATGTCTCCTTTAACCATAGAACACTAACATCACAACACAACCTCACCACAACCACATGGGTCAAGCCATGTTAGTGTTCCAGAGTGACGCAATGAGTCTAAAGTCCTGTAAAATGATAATATCAATATTTTGTTAACCTAGGAAATCATTATTCAACAACAGCATCATTCACATAAGAAACATTGACAGTTAATAAATCACAAAAATACAAAATGCATAAGTATGCACAAGCATATGCTATTTATGGTATGACACAATGTTGCTTTGTGCAATGACTGAAGAAATCCGTTTATTTTCTTTAAAAATGTTGAAACTTTTACTTGTGCTTCCTCTTGGGAAGGGTGGAGTGGGTGTGGATGGTTTGGTGAAAGCTGGTCTGTGTGTTTGTGAAAAAAAAAAATATTGTGTGCAAAGGAAGACTGGTAAAGCACGCATCAAAATGGCAATACCTAGGACTTAAGGGCCTCCCTGCTGTATAAACAAGGACTGTAGCTGCGTTGTGAAGGCAGGCGTGTGTGCATGTGTCTCAGGGGGGTTATGTGAGGTCAGCGTCTGACATTTTAAGAACTAAATGTGAGGCCAAGATACTTTGATATCATCACCTTTACACCACTGAGTCCAGCTCATTTGATGCTTTTTGACTTTGGCTAAAATCTAAATATATTATATATCTATTAACACGTTGTCCGATTCACACTTTAAATTCAAACAATCAATAACAAATGATCATATCTCTCATTGAACCCCATAATTTGATATTTTTAAATACACGAATACCCCTCTCTGCACAACTTTATGTATTAACAGTGTTGTATGTGCCCAAATAGAAATGCTGAGTGGAAAAAAAATCCATAAACTACATTGTTTTGACTGCTTCATCCCTGACTGTCTATACTTTCTCCTCCTTCTTTTTATAGAACCTGTCATCTCTCTATTCCCCTGTCTCGGCTGTTATCACCTGGCAGCCACCTTAACAGTGTGTTGCCATGGCAACTCCGTTTCTCTTCCTGTGTGGTCTGGGTAAGGTGGAACGGCTTTACAATGTGCACAGACAGACGTGTACACACTTATACACACACACACCCATCCTGTTTTTGTGATCGGGGTGACAAACAGGGTACCCGGGCAGCAGGATATCCTTAAAGCAGCGCTTTCAAATTAGAAATGACAAAGTGCAAAAAGTAAATAGGTTAGGAAGCATAAAAATATGCCTGATAAACTGACTGTTTTCCTCATTTTATCTTACTCTCTGTAATATTGAGCACATCTCTGCTCTTTTCCCACATTTTCCAATGTTTACTTAGTTGTGCATCCTGCCAAATAAGTCTTTCATCCGCTCTAGCAGACGTGACTACCTCCTCTCTTCATCTGATTTCTGTACGGCCTTTTCTACCACCTTTCCTTCTCCTAAATCAATATACTTGATTTCTCCTCCCACCTCATCCTGTCTGCACTTCTCTGCATCAAAGTGCTCTCTGTAGAGCAGCTTGGTAGTTGTGTCTGTGTGTGTTTTATTACAGGATTGCACCACAAAACCCATTATTAATGTAAAGGCTGACTGCGAGTGCAGCGAGAGAACACAAAAAGGCGATCACACGCAGATCTGATGGCCTGGCCTTTTTGGGTAGTGCATTTGAGTGTGACCCCAGCCGATAACTATTCCAGTAATGTTGATAGTGAATGGGAAATATGCTGACAAGTAATAAACGTGCAAAAAGCATTTGCCTTCATGGAGGAGGGGCTTCTCACCCCTATCCTCTGCCGACTTTCTTCTTTTTATAATCTCAAATGAGGGTTTGACTAAGTATGTACTGCAAAAAGGCAGGGATAATTCATCATGTCAGATGTCCATCTTCTCCCAAATATCACTGCACTTATCGTTTCACAAATCAACACACAAAGGGATGCATCCACGCACTCATAATTAAGTGGGAATTAATTGTCCAGCTGAGCAAGGGAGTGTTGTTGCTAGGCAACCGCTATATCTAAGGTGAAGTCTTTCAGATAATAGTGAGGTAGGGTATAGATTATAATGAGTGTAATAGGGGAAACTGAAAGATCAAATAACTTTAAACCGGAGGTCAATCGCAGGAAACTGCTAAATGATCGACCAAAACAGCTGAGTGGGCATTTTTATTGTGCCAACTCCTTCAAACAGTTTAAAACATTAATTTGCAAATATATTTTAGAGCAGAAGTGAGTAAAGACAAATAAAAGATCAGATGGTTTGTAAGTACTTTTCTGTCAGTCGCAGCAAAACAAAATAATTTCATTAGCTCATGTGGTCTTGATGTCTAAGTCTGTATTTGTCTCTCATGTCGAAGTAATTGATTTGTCTCCAGCTGGGACTGTCACATGATGAGTTGACCAATAAAAGGTTCGAACAAAAGGAGTCATTGTAGCAATGATATGTATGCACACATGTTGGTATTTGTAAGCTGTCTCTTGAAGCTAAAAGGGCTCTGTGAAACTCCTCCATCAGGCTGATTGCAACCATTACCTCTGCTATCCATTTTTTGCTGACTGCGACCTTGCGCCTGGTGCTAAAACTGTCCCCACTGCCATTTGATCTTACTCACCACCCCGTGGTTAGCTGTCAGCTCTGCTGTTCTCTTGACCCAAGTATATAGATTACATCACTGAGGATCAGCTGATATAATTATACATTTTTAAGCCACCGGCGCCCTATACGTCCTTGTCCCAAGTGTACTTTTGGACCTCTTTATGCTTGACCATGGTGTTTCTTTCAATCAACAGTGACTAACTCAAAAGACCAACCCTCCAAGAGACTGCCATTTCCCAAATGGGCATCAAGTCCCCAAGTAGAACAATGGAATCACCTTTTCAGAAGGTTGGGTACTCCGGATTGCTGACTGGGGCATAAGCTCACAAAACAGTCAGGCCCCATCCCCTGACCCAATAGCCCAAGGAACTAAGTCAGCAATTTAAACTCTGATAGAAAGGAAGAAAGTGCTAAAAGCCCCAACTACACGTAGTTGGTATCTCTCAGCAGCCCACACAAGTTCAGACTCTCTCCCCAGCAGAGAGATAACATTTAAGCTTAAGATTGGACAGCGAAGGCCCCTGCTCAAATAAACAAAACACCACACCCCCCCCCATTCCTCCTAAAGATGGTCCCTATTCCAGGATGAACCCAAACAAGGACTGGTTACCAGTGTCTCCCTGATGCTACGTCACACTTGTTATAAACAGTTGTTAACCAGCAGATCCATATAAAGCTACCAATTAAAAGACGAATCAAAGTTTTACCCCGAGAAAGGCCAAAGTTTAACTAATCTAATGTAATAACTGACTGTTCAGCGAGAGCATGACTGAAACACGAGGACAGATTTACGCATGAACTACAACCTGATCAGAGTCACAAGCTGCAGAATGAATCAGTCTTTGCGCTCGTCTGGTACACACATGCGCACCATCACACCATAGCAATACACTACCAAACACGTATTCCAGTAGTTAGAGACATAATTACTTTTTTAATGTAGTTTTGAATGGTTGTATGGAGATTCCTGGTGTAGTAAAGCTGGTAGAGAAAGAAAGAGGAATGTCACTTGGTCGGACCATTTGTAATGCAGAGAAAAGACAATGTGCTGATTTGTTTTTGGAGGCGTCAGATCCCAGGGCTGCACACACGGCACTCTGCAGTGATGCTCAGCTAAGCATGCAGTATGCATTTTGAGAGTCTTACAAGGGCTTGTATTCATTTCACTCAATCTTACCTGCGCATAGTCCCTCTCTAGCTGCCCCTTCTTCATACTGTAGCTCCTACGGAAACATGAAGAGACTGAAATGTATTTAAGGTTGACAGATGTGGGCAAAAACATATTCAAAACATTCTGTTTGTCATTACTGACAGGAAGGATGAGGTCGTGCTGGTGAGAAAACACTTATACAACTGTATTTCTGTGTTTCACTGTTTCACTGAAATTCTAATATTCAGAATAAAAGAACAACCATAACATCAGTCAGGGAAAGTGAAGATATAGAACAAAGTGAAAGTGAAGATATAGAAATACACACAAGCACATGTAGCATGTGTACACATGCACAACTATTCAGAGATTATGGGTGTAAGGTGATCTCCCAAATCGAGTCGAACACCAGTGACTAACAACCAGCTGTTCCCCGCGCGCACACTCGACCCAGTCCTTTCCAAATCATGCTCTAAATCCAGCTGCATGGTTGCCATAACGTCTTCCCACTTTAAATTAATCCCACAGCTTCCAGTAGTGTTTACAATACACAGTATCTGCATCTGTAAGCCGATCAGGTCAGGTCAGTAACTTAAACAACTAAACTGCAAAAAATAAATATGAAAAGCTCCAACTAAGCAAAGTCCAATTTTGGATTTTTTTTAGACTTTATGTTTAAAGATTATTATTAGGGAGCCATGTGGTCATTGACCAATTATTATTATTACCGTCATTGATTGCCACAATGCTACTTACAGTAAAAGAGAGGATTATTTTTTTGTGGAATGGACTTAAACGCACCCGAGCTACTAACCAAATAGGATGAGCAAGTGTTGAAGTAGAATCTACTACAGCAACCGCAATGCAGTCTGTCCCCTAAAAAGACCCACCTTGTCCTAAAGTCCATAAAAAGCAAGAATTACAACTGTCCTTTTACAAAAGGAAGGGCTAATGTGCATGTTAGTGTGTGCATGTGCGTGATTACTTAAGCAGAAATAAGGGTGGGTGGGGGGGGGGGATTTAGCTGGATTGAGGACACCAAGTTGACTCTGTGAGTCCATCAATCAACAACTATAGTTTTCTCCTCTTTCCCCATTTGTATCATCCACAGGCTAGTCAAAACATTCACTATGAAATCTTAGAAGATAACATAAATGCTCTTTCTTTCTTTCAGTTTTTCCTTTATATACATTGACATACACAACCCAAGATTACACACCCCTCTGACAAAAGACAGCAAGCACAACAGGCGATCTTTGTTGATCTTTAGTGTTGGTGGCTGTGCCCTTTTCCAAAATTAAAGCCAGCCTGCAGACAAAGATAGAACCAATAACTTCAGAACAGATTTAAGAGTTATGAGCGTCTTCGGGCTTCACACAGCGATACAAGCAGAAGTCCAAATGTCAAACCCAAGACGAGAGTCTCCGCTCAAAGTTTGTGTAGCAAGACATTTCGGGAAGTCCTGTCACTTCTTAAACTCCCCCGAAATTGATATAAATTGTGTCCCATAATATCGTTTGAGGTTGCAAAAGCTGCGATCCACACTGAATTGTCCATTATGTCCTCAACAGAACTCGCTGATGGCTCTCCTCAGTCAAGGGCACATTTACAATAAAGGCAGAGTCCTAAAAAGGGAGCCAAGTCCACTAAAATTCCTCCCCTAGTTTAACTAGCAGGGCGGAGAGTGGAAGATAATGAGGACCTGCTATATGAAGTACTTTTAAGACCTGTGCATGACAAAACCAGCTGGATGGTCTTCACAAAGTAGCATGTAGCTCCGTCCCCCTCCCGCTCTAATAACTACACTGGTTTTCCCTCTTTCCCACAAGTTATACTGGGGTCCTGTTTGTCGAGGAAGGTGACTCGAGGAAAGACGGTAGATAAAGTGTGCAAATGAGAAGTGGAGGGAACGACAGAGCCGGGCCGAGCGGGTGTTGCAGACGCTCTGTCATGAATAATCAATCTTCAGTCAACACAGAAAATGAGAGGCTGCGGAGGAATCTGGATTTCCGACAACTGCCAAAGCCAAACGGGAAATCTGCCGTACTCGCACATGCCCTGAGTAAACGCCACTGAGCCGAAATGAAAAAGAAACACCAGAACGTTGACGTGAAGGTGGTCAGACTCGAAAGACGAATCAGCAGAGAGAAAACACCGAAACCGCTGGGCGAAAAAAAAGCCGCGGATGAAAGGGGAAGTCGGCAGCAGGAAATTCCTTTCCTTTCCCTTCCCAGCGCTAGCTCTCCTGCTAACGACCTTGTGCGCGTTAGAGGTCAAATCGGTTTGCGGCCGACGAGTACGGCGGGTGCTTGTACCTCATGTCTTCCAGCAGGTCACATTCGGTCTGGTGCTTAAAGTGCAGTCGGGTCATCTGCTCCGTGTGAGTGTTTTTGAGTTCCTGCGTCACTTTGACCTGGAGGGAGAGGAAGAAGACAGGACAAGTGGAGGATTTGTCATCTCCGCGGGCATCTGCCGCGCACGTGTGCTGCCGCGGCGAGGAATAACACACTATGAGCCGCGAGTATAAAAGTCTTAGACCTAACCTGTTCCGGACCACCTTCATTCAGCACGCATTCAAATGGCCCTGATTCCAACAGATTACATTTCAATGAAACATATGAAAGAGAAAGAAAAATGAATGCTGACAGTCTGAAAGCATATAAGAACTAAGTGTTCTCCATAAAAGCTCCTAATGGGACTTTATAATTCCAGGGAGTGCCTTTGGAGAACACAGATTCAATTCTCTGTTATGATTTCCCCCGCTGTCAGAAGACTTTGCTGCGATTTACATATGCGCCTGAACCCATCACCCCACGAGAAGAGCACGC